>QLSR01000420.1:1039458-1097500 GCA_031780015.1 Citrullus colocynthis | reverse complement strand
CAAAAAAAAAAAAAAAAAAAAAACCAAACTGAGCCAAAACCAGAAGAAGAAGTGGAAAAATCCTAGAAAACAGGGCAGCACAGCCAAAAGCGTCGTTGTGTTGCCCCATTGTACTCCAAACCCAAGAGCACCTAATTTGCGAAATTGCCAGAGCATTGTTGCGCTTATTGAAAGTGTTGCTGTGCTGGGCGAGGAGCGTGGTAGCGCTGGGCTTGAAACAGGGCAACAATGTCGGACAGTGTCGCAACGCTGCCCAAGAACGTTGCTACGCTGCCCATTTTGTGACGGATAGCGTCATTGCGCTCTCTGATGGATAATGGAGAGAGCAGCAACACTAGCTTTCCTTTTTTTTTTTTGTAGATTTTTCAAATTTGGAAAATATTTTAAGCGGTCACTTCTATATATTGAGGGGTGCTCAGCAACCGTAGACATCAAGAATTGGACAATTAGAGACTTAGAATGAGGGTTTAATGCAAAATATGAAGATTCCATGATGCCAGAAGGTTCAAGGATCGTCAGAAGGCCAAATCCATCCTGGAAACAAGCTTGGAAGCCGAATAACTTTTCTTCCCTTTCTTTATTCTTGGTTTATTTGCTGTAGGCTAAGCTTTGTCTATGGAGGCCATGTTAGGCTAAGCTTCTCATAGTTTTAGGGGTAGATGAATTTTTAGGTTTAAATTGTTGAACACTTTGCTTCTTGAATGTTAATTTGCATTTATGCTTTCTAGCATGATTGTTCTTAATGTTGTTGAATGTTTGATCAACATTTGAATAATTCTATGATTTAAATCTTGCTTGGAAAAGTATGTTTAAGTTAGATCATGCATGTTAGACTATCGTTTGAAAACACAAAAAGTAGTTGGATAATGGTAGAGATGAGCTAACAAGGGAGCCTAATGAACCTATAGATTATGAGCTCTAATGATCCGAAATTAATCGCCTAAACTCTTTAACTTATTTAATTAACATTCGTTAACTACCGAGACACCTCACTGTAGCCCAGTAGCTGCACTCTCCTCATTGTAGCTATATCTCTGTCCACTTGATATAACCATAATTAGTAATTCGATCTTTCACAAGTTGTTTGTAATTACAACTAGGTCAAAATTACTGTTTTACCTATGTAATTACATCTTGTTCCTTAAATCCCACTGATCCTCTCATGAACAATTGGTTTGTGGTCCAACTAACAAATTGAGTCCTTCTCGGGCCAATGAGAGGATGGGGCTCATTGTTCAAGACTCGGAGTCAGCACTTAAGGAAACAACTTCCCTACTAACCTAGAATTAGGTAGGAGTGAATTTCATCTTGCAAGACTATGTCCCCATTTATCTATTAGTTCTTATCCCTAAAATAGTAAGCTTATTAAGTCGGCGAACTCGAGCCACTCTCACCCATGTAAATTAAAGGATAATCCCAAATAAATAGGAGTTCATAGTTAGCTCAGGATTAAGATCAAGTTACCTAGGTTATCATGTTGAAATAATCAATCTTAACAATAAACGAGGTTATTAAGTAACAATGATTATTTCATGGTTTGGTCTTATACAAACTCATTGCATATGATGCCCCCAATCTCATGTCTCAACATGATAAGTTGGCAAACTCAGGCCACTCTCACCCATGTAAATTAAAGGATAATCCCAAATAAATAGGAGTTCATAGTTAGCTCAGGATTAAGATCGAGTTACCTAGGTTATCATGTTGAAATAATCAGTCTTAACAATAAACGACGTTATTAAGTAAAAATGATTATTTCATGGTTTGGTCTTATGCAAACTCATTGCGTAGGATGCCCCCACTCTCATGTCTAAACATGAACAATATAGGATCACATCGTTTGTATCAAATACAAAGTGGGTCGCATCCATAGTGTCTCTAGGATAAGGTACCCAACCTTATCCCTGTACTATAGATCATTTTGGCTATTACCTAAACTTGACCCAAATTTATGTCTATACATAAAGTCTAAGTATTCAAACTATAGCCAAGAGTTCTTTGTTTATTGGATTTAATAAATGCAATTTATATATTCAATAACATCTTTACTAAATAAACATTGACAAACTTTATTGAGAATATGTTCAAAGTTTACAAACCATGAGTTTTAGGACATAAAACCCAACAATTAACCTAGCTATTTTTATGAAAGATCAATAAAGATTAAATGATATAGATTCAATCAAACATACAATTGTTCAATTATATATTTAACCTAACATTCATTGAATGCCAATCAATAGCAATGAAAGACATAATATTCACCAATTTCATGGAAATACTAAACAATCAACATAATTTCATAATTAAATTTGCCAACAACCTAAAACAAAGAGTTTAGCCACATGTAGCCTTCAAACACAGATTATCTCATATGAGTTTTTAAACATAAAGATAAAGGGAAAGAGAAACTTAGGAAAACAAGATTCAGAACATAAATCCAAACTCTCGGGATCTCAAACGGCCTCCAACTCTTCTCCAACACTTTGCACTCTTTTTGGTAGAAAACTCACACTTTAAAGCTCTGTAATTTCATGTTTTTGGCTGTAGAACAACCCCCAAATATATAAAAATTCGGCTCCTTGATGCCCTAGAATATTTTCCTAAAATAAAAAAATTCACATGTGGAAAGCCTGGTGTTGCAGTGCTCTAGGGTAGCGTTGTGACACTCTACCCTCGAAGTCGTAGCGCTCTCAAGTTCTCAGTGTTGAGGTAACGTTGCCTTAGCAATGCGACGCTGCCCAACCTTAAGGTTTTCCATCTTTTTCTTATATTTTATTGTTCGATTTTGGCTCGGTTTGGTGTTTTTGGCTTCCAAAACTTATTTTCATCATAATTTCTTGAAAACCACTAGCAAACAACATCAAATCTAATCAAAACATCCCTAAATTAAAGGCAAATAAAACATTTTTAAGTCTTAAATTAAAGGCAAATAAAGCACTTTGAAAACCACTAGAAAGCAACATCAAATCTAATCAAAACATCCCAAGACTAATTTTCTTCATAATTGACCCGTTTAACTCCACTTGCTCTCTAATGCTCATTTCTACCTCTTAGGCACTTGATGTCTACAAAATTAAATAGCACAAAGATCCCAAAACAAGTTAAGGAAGATATCACCTTTCGGAGCTATCACCAAACTAACCAAACACTGAACCATCAATTTTATCCATTATTGGACATGGGTTGGATTCAAATTTCACCAAATGAAGGATGTCAGTTCGGTTCTTGGTTGTGCCCAAAACTAAGAAAATCGAAACAATTATCACCGCTGGTTGTAGCTAAGGATATGCCTCAAAAGGGTAACCTTGAAGCGAGCAAACTATGCATGCCTCCAAATCCTACAATTGTCTAATAACCAAATCTCAAACAATAGAGATTAGCTAAAAATTTGACGCCTACACACGTTCAACTTACTAACCTCTTCATCTCTTTGAGTGGCTTGCCTTGCGTGTACCACATAATACATACAATGTGTTGGATTTATGCTCTAAAGCCTAGTAATTTATTAGTTGATTAATTTAATTATTGATTATGTAATATTAATTTATGTAATAGTAACTGGAAAAATCCAAGGTTATTACATGAATTCTTGAACATGTATGTAGTTGACATACAGGTGAATCATGTTCAAGAAATAACTTAGAGGTCTATAGTATATGGATAAGGTTGGGTCTTATCCTTATGACAGTGTGAATAAGACCCATTTTGTAATTGTTACAATAGTTGTAAGTTTTATAAATGATTTGATCCAAATTGTTCATGTGGAGACTGTAGGATTGAAATCCCCACGTAGCGGAAGATTTTTAGAGAACCAAACACTATTTTGATTTAGATAAAAAAATCAGTACATTTGGAAAATAATAATAATGTTACAGATACATTCTACTGCAAACATAGGCTAAACATGCTATGATAAAATAAAGACTCTAAATCCATAATAAAATTACAGAGAAGAAAAGACCATACCTTCGTTTTGACTCACGTAAATTTTCATCAACTCCTTTGGAAAAATATTTCTCCTCTGCAAATTGCGCAGGAACACCGCCACTTGGATTCACTAGTAATCTCCTTTGGGAAAGATGAGGTAGGATGGTGGGATCCTAATTTATTTTTGGAAAATTCTACAAAGAGCGATTGAAAGAGATGAGAGAACTTCTATTTGAAACCTATTTCCTATACATCACGCAAAAGGGAGGAGAAAGCCAAAATTGATCTAATTCCCTTTCGTTAGGCGTAGATTATATATAGAAAAAATAATTGTGGACTCATACCACGTATAATAACGAAAGTATCAGTTCTTATTATTTAATCAATCAAGTCCAATTTAATTGATTAATTTATTTAAATCATATTTAAATAAACATCCTTCACATAATCTATAGTTTTAATTCAACCAATTTAATTAAATCAAATTTATTCAAATTAAATTAAATCATCAATTAATTCACCAATTAATTAATCATTAATTAAACATCATATATTTAATTTTTAACCCTAAAATTGATTCACATTCAATTATATTTCTCTCAAATAACCTATAGTTATAATGTGCATCTAATGCGCATTAGTTTTAACCTATAGTTTAAATATGAATTCAATTCATATTAAATTTAATATTTGAACTCTTTCAAATATTTAATTCTCCCATAAATTAAATTTTGAATCAAAATTCAAAATAAATTTATATTATAAAGTTAATAAACTTTATATTATAATGTATCTCCATACATTATATTGTTTGCCTGAGTAAATTTGAACATTTCAAATTACTATAATTACCTCAATACACTTACGAGCTACTAGTGGGATCTAATGGAACTATTAATCAGAAACTCCAATGATATGAGATTAATTGGTTAAACTCATTGACAATGTAATCAATATTCGTTAACTGTGGGTACACTTCACTATAGACCCACAACTGCACTCTTCTCACTGCAGATATATTTATTTGTCCACAGACATAAACTAACAACAACAAGTTAGTCCTTCATGAGTGTTCATAACAACAGCTGGGTTAAAATTACCATTTTACCCATGGGTTACCTCTACATCCTTAAGTACTAGTCTCCTCTAATAAACAACCTATTTATGATCCAAGCAGTAAACAGAAACGCCTCTTATGCCATTGAAGGTAGGACCCTTTGTTCAAGACCTGGAGATACCAGTTAAGGGAATACTCATCTACTTCCCTAAAGTAGGGAAGAAGTGAATTCCATCTTATGTGACTATGTTCCCAGCTCCTCGCTCGATCTTGTCCTCAAAATAGTAGGCTTATTGAGTCGGCGAACTGACCACTCTCACTCATACAAATTAAAGGACAATCCTTTGTGAACAGGAGTCTATAACCCACTCAGGATTGAGACTAAGTTGCCTAGGTCATCCTAGTGAAATAGAAATCTAATTAGTGAAAGGCGCTTGAAAAGTGAATTCTATTCTCTCAAATTAAGGGATTTTATATTAGATTTCACTTATTTGCTACTGGTTTTCAGGACAAAATAAAGAAATTAGAAGTGAAGACCAAAATATCAAAACCGAGCTAGAATCCGGTGAAAAAGAGAAGAAAAATACACATTTGCCAAAAACAGGGCAGTGCCGCGGCGCTTTTTTCCGAGAAATTATTTTGATTCAACACAGTGGTAGCGCCATGGCGCTAGCTTTCCAAATTTGAAGATTTGATATTTTTGGAAAGAATTTTGGGCGGCCAACTCTATAAATAAGAAGGTTTCCAGCAACCCTAATCATGAATTTACACATCAAGAAATCAGAGAAAAACACACCAAAAGAGTCTCAAAGAGTGAGTTGGCTGCAAGGAAGAGAGGAGAGTTTGAGAGAGAGTCTTGGTGTCGTTCAAGTTCCTGACGTGAAGACTGAAGGACATCTTGGCGGTTCCTCCTCAATCAAGGGCTTCTTCCTAGTAGAGTTTTCCTTTCTTTACATACTTTTGATGCTTAATTTGTTTATGAACATGTTGCTTCAAGCTATGAGTGGCTAAACTCTTTAGTTTTAGGGTATTGATGAATTGTTTATGAACTTATGTTGATATTGTAGACTATTCATGGTTTTGTTGTAATGAGTATGCTTTTCATTGTTATTGTGATTTATTCTTTGTGATTGGCCATCCTTGAGTGTTAGGTTAGATTTATGGTTGAGAGATTGTATGTCTAACTAAATCTATAACAATGAATTGTTGTTAATCTATCATGAAAATAGTTAGGTTAACAATGAGAGTTGCTAAAGACTATTCTTAATGCCATGTAATTTGTATTGATTTCAAGAGATTAGTAATCAATTGAGTTGCATGAGAAAAAGTTGTTTTTGAGAGAAAATAACTTGGATTTTTGTTTCTAGACTTAAGCATAAGAATTGTAATAAAATCCATGAACCCTAGAATATTGCATGATGAAGTAAACAAGGATTCATTACCCTAAAACTCTCTTTGACTCTTGTATTTTTATTTTATTGCTTTCGTTATTTAGTTTTATTTCCAAATTCACAAGTTGAATTCCAATCCTCAAATAAAATTGATTCATTTCTATAATAGTTAAGTAACGTAAACCTTCACAATTGGATCCTCAATGGAACGATATTCGGACTTCACCGTCTTATATTATAACTTGATTGTACACTTGCGGTTAACACTTAAAGTGCGCTTCAATTAGTCAATAGTATTACAACTAGCGATTACTATTTCGCGGTTCGATCTTATGCAAACTCATTGCATAGGATATCCTCACTTGCATGTCTCTTACACGAACGTGTTGGATCATTGCGTTTGTATCAAATACAAAGTGGGTCATATCCATAGTGTCACCGGGATAAGGTACCCAACCTTATCCTTATACTATAGACCCTTTAGGTTGTACCTTGAACACTGATCCTCGTATGTCTCCATTTACTGTTCAAGACTCATTCAACGACTTAGGATGTTAGTTTGTTGGATTAGGGTTATTTAGGCAAGAGAAACATAATATAAACAATAACCCTTTATTGGAAAAAATAATCAATAACATTTTATTAATGTTCGGTCAAATGTTACATTTACTATCTACGAGTTTTAGGGTATAAAACCCAACAAAGACATGTGAGTGGGGGTATCTTGTATAAAGAGTTTATATAAGATCAGACTGCAAAATGATTAATCTCTCTTTATAACACCATTGATTGAAGAGATTAACTTTTCATTTGGATGACCATAGGTAGCTCGATCTTAATCTTGAGTGAGTTATGGACTTAATATTGCGCATGCAATGCTGAAATACAAAACTTGTTGTTGCGTTTATTTTAACTAAGCTTCCTATGCGTTTAATAGATTATGCGTTTTACTTATGCTTAATCTTATGCGTTTGTGATATGTCAAGTTTTCCTATCCTTTACCCAAGTATAAGTAAAGGATTAGGTTGTCTTAGTGAGTCCGAGGTCGAATACAGGGATTACGTTGATTCTATATTTAAGTAGATTATATGCGTTGTAGTGGTAACCAAGAATAATTTGTGAGAGATGTTTGTTTCTAATCTAAAGAAAACGATAACATGTACACTAAACTAAAATGTGGAAGATGAAAAGGCATGCGACACAGCAAAGTCAGCTAGGTGAATTTAATGAATGGGTAAAAACAGGGCTTGGGTTGGTTAGCATCTAACATTAGAAACACATGGTGATAGTCTATTCATACTTGCGACTCTTCTCCCGGTTGTCAGCCGCTATGTGTTATATGTCTATAATGCATAGGAGAGTGTTAAGTGCCAAGGTTGTTCCTATGTATAGGCAACACTGCTTAGCCTTGTCAATTGAGTTCCACAATCACTTACCCTATCGAGCAGTTTGATTATTACTACTTATATCGATTAGCTAGATGGACATAAGCATCAGATTAAGATTACAATTGACAAGATCCAATAGTTACACTATGGTTCTTATTTGGATGCTAACGCAACCCTTAACCCTTGATAGATTAGTTACTCATGGATTCAAAGTAAAAAGCGGAAAGTGTAGAGAAATGAGTAGACATGGAAGAAATATAGACTGATGAACGAAATACAACTTTAGATAGCTCAATGTCTTGACACAAATCTAAAATCAAACTAGAAAAACAAGATAGAAAGTAGGAAAAGGGTGTCAGTGTCTTGAGTCGCCGGAATGGAAGCGTGAGGATCTGCTGTGAAGTGGTCAGGTGGAGGGAAGACTC
The DNA here is from genome assembly GCA_031780015.1 of Citrullus colocynthis. Taxonomy (NCBI): domain Eukaryota; kingdom Viridiplantae; phylum Streptophyta; class Magnoliopsida; order Cucurbitales; family Cucurbitaceae; genus Citrullus; species Citrullus colocynthis. Next base: position 1,089,309 of record QLSR01000420.1, on the reverse strand, counting down.
TTCTCTCTCGAGCTATTCATCTCCGGTTGTGTTCTGGAGAGAACTCTGCTGTCACTTAAGAATTCTTCCGAGAATGAACAACCCTTTCTCATCTTGCAGGACTGCCCTTTTATAGATGTTGCAGTCGCAATCAATGGCAGATCCGCTTGATTGGTGGCGAAATTGATATCATGCGTCCATCTCGCCTAATTGCGTAATTCTCGGGTCAATTTAGATCCACCACTATAGCCACAGATTATGCATGTCAATCTTCTGACAATCTCTCAAGATTATGATTTGATTTTCCACGCTTTGCGTCTTTTGTCATTATGCGTTCAAGGAGGAGTTCGGTGGATATCAACGCGTCATAGGTTGCTAACGCACAATCTTGCATTAGGAGGTACTCAACTCATTGTTTGCATTCCTGCGTTGAAACATGCGTTTTAGGCTCAAAAAGTGGTAAAATTATTATCTTCATAAAAATACAAGAATAGAACACGTAGGAAGATTTATTAGTAGAATTTAGCTTAAACTATCGCATGCTTCTCTATTTAATCTCTATTTTTCTAAGAAAAAGGTTATAATAACTTGTATTTCTACAAGTTATCAGGACTCTTGTCTATTAGACAATCCTTTGATTTATATGAGCGAGAGTGGTGTGTGTGGCTAACTCAATAAGCCTACCATTTAGGGGATTTGTTTGAGTAAGGAGTTGGGAATAGAACTACACAAGATAGAGTTCTGATAATTGGTAGAAATACAAGTTATTATATTCACTATTTGGAATAATTAGAGCAACTTTATGGCTAAACGCGTGATTTTGGCAGTTGAATTGTTTAATATGTATTACCATGCGTTGGCATCATTTACAAAAGAATATACCTGAGAAAATATGAGTTTTTCTGTTCTTAACGCATGATTAAGTAGAAAAGAAGCACAAATAACACAAGTACTAGAGAAGAAGCTGCTGCGAGAATAAAAGAAGTGAAAACCCATGTGTCAAGACCATGCGTTGAGAAGAAAAGACAGATACAGACGCCTGGGCATTAGCTGTCGGTGTCTATCATGTCAGTATACGAACGAATTACACGTTATCACAACCAATGGGTTGACGGTGTGAAAAGTCTGCGCAGCAGGGAATGCAAATTAATACGGTGTCAAATCATCATGAGTTCACTTTTTGACGCCTATAAATAGCCCAAAGCTTCTCAATTCAAAGGGGGAGAGAGAAACGAGTTCAAGAGGCCAAAGCTCTGCACAAATTCTCCCTCACCATAACTAACCTCCATTTCAAGCTCTTCTGTGAGAAGGATTCTGAGAATTTTCAGAGTCATCTCCCAGAACGTGAGAATCTTCATCCTATGTCATTTATGTATCAGCGAGCAACCATCTCAAGCCTCCATGAAGCAAGACATTGCCAGTGGCGGCTTGACGTCTTCCATTTATGTTCTTTCTTCATTTCCCTCCTTCTTACTTCTGCTTTGTTAATGACATTCAAGAGAATCATTTATTTACTTAATATAAGTTTGATTGACGATTATCTTCCACTCATTTCCATATTTAATACTCTACACCATGTTTGCTTGTATGTTGAATGAGTTAGATGTTAGAAGTTAGTTTTTCTTAAGCAATATTAAGTATGTTTACATAGTGATTAATGCATATCATTAGCTTGCATAGATTTGTCGGACAAACAAGTTAAACAAGCACGACCGTCTAGCTTGAGAGAGTAGATAGTCAATCTATAGCATTAATCAAGACTAAATGAGTTTCAGAAATGTAGTTCATCTTTTTCCAAAACAAACTTACCATGCGTCTTAGAGATAAGATTAACGTGGCATCGAAACATCGAAAGATGGATTCTCAAATCTGAAGTTTGTAGGTATGTAATTACACTTAGATAAGCTTAAGTAACGATCAGTTGTTGCGTTAACTCTATTATATCGCATGGCTCCATCATCATTTTCAATGCATGCTATCTGACTGTAAATGACATTTGACCAACATTCTCCGCGTCCACCTCACCATGTTAATTGTACGAAATTTTATTTATTTTTTATGTATAGACTTAGACATAAAATTCCATGGACATAATACTTGTACAGTCACTGCATAGATTATGTATTTAGTCTCAACTCCTAATTTATTACAAATCCCTACATTTGACCCTGGACTAACTAGGAAACCTATAAAAGCTTACACTTGGGTTTTTATAGGAAAACTTGTTGATTGATGAACATAACACCTAAAATTGGCAACAAGTTCACTCTTTCCACGTCCTCGGGGAAAGAAGATAAATTGCTCTCTTAAAGGCTGAATTCAAGTCTTGAACAAGGCCCCTCCCTCTCATTGGTCCTAAAGAGATTTGTTTATGGTGGGACCATAAACATGTTGTTCATTAGAGGATCAATGAGACTTAAGGAGAAAGAATTAATCAAAGGGGCAAACTGGTAATTTTAACCTAACTGTAATTACGAGCAATTTGTGAAGGGTCGACTTATTGATGTCTGGTTATATCGATGGATATAGAAATATATCTACAATGCGAATAGTGCAACTGTGGGTTTTTAGAGGAGTGACTCATAGTTAATGAATGCTAATTAAGTTAATTAAAGAGTTTAATAAATTTAATTTCGAATCATTGGAGCTTCTAATCTGTAGGTCCATAAGGTCCCCTTGCTAGCTCACCACGGACCAACAAGGATCAACTATGTTGAAAGAAAATTTTGAAATGTTTAAATTTATAAGGGAAAATATTAATGGTATTGAGTACAATTAATTAAATGATTTATTATAAAGTTTATTTGAATTAAACTCAAATTATAACTTCATAATATGGAGAATTAATTTATTTGAATATAATAATTAACTATTTATTTGGATGAAATCCATGTAAATAAATAGAGTGGAGAATTAATTAATTAGTTTGAATTGGATTCAAATAATTAATTATTTAATTTGGATGAGATTCAAATTACAGATTTTGTAGAAGATAAATATTTAAATATGATTTAAATATTTTAAACTATTTAATAAGAGATATTATTTGGGTAGATATTTATTAATATTGGATATTATTATATATTTAATTGAAAATCTTTGCAGAGGGGTTATCCCAATAGGATTAGGAGTAACCCAAAAAGTTGTATAAATACGACCCTTAGGAGCCCTTATAGAACACATACTCTACAACACAATCTCTACAGTCATTCTATAGAGAATTCTTTTCCAAGAAAATTCTCTCAAGTTTTAGAGAATGGTTCTCTAAAAATTTTTCTTTCCCATTTCTTCTCATCTTTCAAGATCAGTTCCTACAAGCCGGATCCTTGCTAGATTCATAACAAGGAAGATCTCGTGGAAAAGGAAGACTTTAGAGAGAAGACTACCAGTTCGAGGAAAAGATTTTGCTGCAATTATGTATAGGCTAAGGTATGTTGCTTAACCTCTTTTTCTAGATTTTTGTATTTTTAATTCTTTCAAGAAATCAAAGAACGTGATCGTACGCTTCCGTTGGGATTCAAATCCATTCACGAAGGGCATCCTATTCCATGTTAGAACTAAAAAGATCGAACGCTTCAATCTCGCAGCAAGAATTGCGTTCTTTGATTTCTTGAAAGAATTAAAAATACATAAAACATAAAGAGGTTAAGCACAATACCTTAGCCTATACGTAACTGCAACAAAATCTTCTCCTACCAATAATCTTCTCCTCGAAGTCTTCCTTTTCCACAAGATCTTCTTCATTATGACTCTAGAAATGATATGACTTATGGGAACTACTCTTGAAAGATGAGAGGGAAAGGGGAAGGAGAATTTTGAGAGAACCCTTCTTTAAAAATTGGGAGAATTTTCTTGGAGAGAATCTCTGCAAAATGGTTGTAGAGATTATGTTGTAGTGTTGTGTGTCCCATGAGGGCTCCTTAGCACTCTATATATAGGACTCAACTAGGTTACTCCTAATCCTATTAGGATAAACTTTATTTAATTATATGCATATGCTAATATCCCAAATTAAAAGACAATGATAATTATCCACCTTAATATCTAATCTAATCCTTTTCGGGGTGTCAAATTTCCAAGAAAACCAGTTAAAAGATATTTATAATACTGAATTAGGCTCCTCCTACTACGATAATGTAGTAATAGTGGCAATTTTCGGTCGATCCACAGGGAAGCACGAAATTTGTTTCATTAAGCCAATTTTCTAGTTATAGTGGTGAATGGTGGGTTGTATGTGACATAGAATTAAAATGCAGAAAATTAAAAGGATAATGGGAAACTGTCATCTAAGATAGGAGAATTCTAGTTCGATTTGTGAGCACATTGACTTACTCGACCCGACCAAATTCATTGACACTACAGACAACCAAATAGTCGGGTTAGACCAAGCAAGCACCATAATTATCAATTGCAACCTAAAGCCTTAATTAAACTAATTTCTTAATCCTATGGGGTTCCATAGAGACCATATAGAATTAAAAACATCTGTATTAAGATTAAGGCTTCCATTGTGTGTGGTTAATTAATTAGGTAGCCTATCTAATTAATCAAGTTAACCTTTAATCTAATTGAAACATGCATTTTAGGTTTATGGATAGTCATTGCCCATAGCACGCATGGTTTAACTACTTGCTACAAGGGTGAATCTAAGCTAGACGAACAATGAAGGAAGCGTGCAAGTCTAAATCGATTAGCTATGACATATATCCATGATAGAACCGTCAATCCATACACAAATATATATCTAGAAATGATACAAGGTTCAAAGAATATAAATCAACATGCATTCAATTTAATCAAGAATGTCTCAAGAAAAACTATATTGGGTCTTTGCTTCAAAAACTAGAAGACTTACTTACCTCTACAATCCATAGACAAAATGAATATGAGCTCCAATCCTTTAATAACAACCCAAAAACGGAAAATCCTAAGCTAAACGATGGAAAATAAAGAAGAATCTGCTTATGGCTGCTCTCGAGAATTCTACATTGTGTTGGTGCCACAATAGCGTTATGTTGGTGTCGCACGAGCGCTTAGGCACCAGCCTCATGTAGGCATGCCATTGCACGTCCTTTGAAGCCTTGAATCCTCGATATGACTCCTAATAGATCCAAATCAACCTCGAATGTCATGTAACTCTTCGAAATGCATGTTATGCTCGAGAATCTATAATTTTAATCATTCAAACTCATTAAACACAACAAGCAAGGTAGAATAAAGACATATAAACAGTTCTTTTTTAGAGCTATCAATACCTCATATTCAAAAGAATTTAAATATTTAAATCATATTAAAATATTTATTAATTCTCTCATCCTCTATTTAATTTGAATCTCATTCAAATTAATTAATTCTACATATTATATAGTTATAATTTGAATCTCATTCAAATAAATTTTCTAATAAAACATGTTTTAGTTATATCCAATACAATTAATATTTTTCCTCAATAAATTTGGACATTTCAAATTTATGTTTGATATATTTGATCATTATTGGTCTGTGGTGAGCTAGCAGAGGGACCTTATGGACCTATAGATTGTAAGTTCCAATGATCCAAGATTAATTAACTAAATTGTTTAATTAATTAACCTTCATTCATTAACTACAGGGCAAACCACTATAAACTCATAGTTGAGCTCTTCTGCACTGTAGGACAAGTTGTGTCCCTGGCTTTTTCAATATAAACAAGTCGATCATTCACAAGTTATTGTTTGTAATTACAGCAAGGTCAAGTATCTGCTTTACCCCATTAATTACCTCTTTTTCTTAAGTATCACTGATCCTCTAATGAACAATTTGTTTGTAGTACAAACATAACCTAAGTCCTTCTGGGGCCAGTATGAGAGTGGAGCCCCTTGTTCAAGTCTCGGAGTTAAAAATTAATGGACTAGGGTTGGTAATAGGATCAGGGCGGGGTAGGTGGGGGGTCCCCGTCCTCGCCCTCGATGGGGGATTTTCCCCTATCCCCACCCCTTAGGCAGGGACAGGAGTGGGGATTCCCTGTCGAGAAGACGATCCCTGTGTGGGCCTTATTCCCCACAAGTTGAGAGAGAACGAGAGTACAACACTGAGAGAGAAAGCGAGAGAGCGAGAGAGAGAACGAGTCTAAGAGAGAGAGCGAGACAGGGAGAGATAGAGAGCGAGACCGAGAGAGAGAGAGCTAGACAAGGAGAGAGACTGTGAGAGAGAGTGGGATTCTAAGTTCAAATGCACAAAATTCATTAGTTTCAAAAGCTCAAACATGAGAAATCAATGAAAATAAGTTTACAAGAGCGAGATGGCAAGATCGAAATTGTTGTTGCTCTTTAGCCTTTACATTTATATATATCTAATAATTTATATGTTAGCTCGCAGGGTCGGTGATTAATCGGGGTTGGGGTTAGGGTCGAGAACGGGTACTCGGGTAATGACCCTGGTTTGACCCCCATCCCTGGTCAAACCGGGGATCTGGTCGGGGCGGGTCCCCACAGGTTTTCTTGCCATCCCTAAATGGAACTACTTACTTACCCTATGCGGGGAGTAGTGCCATTTTGTGAGTTTATGTTTCCAGCTCCCTATTCGGTCAAGTCCTCGAAAACGGTAGACTTATTGAGTTGGCGACTTGAACCACTTTGACCCATGCAAATCAAAGGACGAACCCATAGAAAGAGGAGTTTATAACTCACTCAAGATTAAGATTGAGTCATCATCCTATGAAATATTAATCTCATCAATTAATGGATTTACAAAGATAGATTAATTATTTCACGGTCTGGTCATATACAAAATCTTTGTATAGGATACCCCTACTCACATTGGTGAGTTTTATGTCTTAAAACTTGTGGTTTGTAAATTTTGAACATATTCTCAATGAAGTTGTTATCAAGATTTAATTCAATAAAGATGTTATTGAATATGTGAATTGCTTCTATCATAACTCTAAATCCAATAAACTAAGAACCATTGGCTATGTTATGAATACTTAGACTTTATGTGTAGACATAAAAGTGGATCAAGTTTAAGTAATAGCCAAAATGTCTATAGTATCTTATCCTAGGGACACTGTAGATGCGACCATTTTGTATTTGATACAAATGACGTGATCTTATATCATTCATGTAGAGCCATGTGAGTGGGGGCATCCTATGCAATGAGTTTGCATAAGATCGGACCATGAAGTAATCACTTACTCTATAACACCGTTTATTGTTAAAATTTATTATTTCAACTTGATGACCGATAACTCGATCTTAATCTTGAGCTAACTATGAACTCCTGTTTGTTTGAGATTATCTTTTAATCTACATGGGTGAGAGTGACTTGAGTTCGTTGACTCAATAAGCCTCTGATTTTAAAGATTATCCTTTAAGTACTGACTTCGGGTCTTGAACAAGGGTCCCCACCCTCTCATTGTCCCGAGAGGGACTCGATTTGTTGGTTGGACAACAAACCAATTGTTCATTAGAGGATCAGTAAGACTTAAGGAACAAGATATAATTATAAGGGTAAAACGGTAATTTTGACTAAACTGTAATTAGAACAACTTGTGAAGGATCGACTTGCTAATCATGGTTATATGAAGTGGAAAGAAATATACGTATAGTGAGGAGAGTGCAACTATTGGGCTATAGTGGAGTGTCTCGGTAGTTCACGAACGTTAATTAACTTGGTTAAAGAGTTTAGCCGGTTAATTTTTGATCATTGGAGGTCATGATCTATGGGTCCATTAGGTCTCCTTGTTAGCTCATCAACTATTCCTTAGAAAAACATGATGAAAGAGTTTGAAAATGTTAAAATTCAATTAAGGAGCAAATTTTGCGGTTTGTTCGTTTAATTATTAATTAAACGGAATTGGAGAGTTGGGCATATTTAAATATGATTTAAATATCAAGCAGATGAATAGAGATTTGTCGAGTCAGAAATTGATGGGACAAATAGAGGAATTATTAATTTATTAATTTAATATTTAATATTAATTTAATATAATTAATTAAATTATTTAATTAATTGTTATCTAAATTAATTATATATTTAATATTAAATTAATGGGCTCTTTTCAAATATAGGAAAAAAACTAAAATATTTACAAATATAGCAAAATTTCACTATCTATCTGCGATAGACCGTGATAGATCGTTATATACTACTATTTGTGTCATGATAGACACAGATAACACAGATAGTAGTATATCGCAACCTATCGCGGTTTATCGTAGATGGACTGTGTATTTTGCTATTAGTTGTAAGTATTTTCAACAGTTTTGCTATTTAAAATAATTTTCCTAAATTAATATTATTTAATTAATTTTTTGAATTAATTAAAATTAAAATTGGAATTAACCAATGGAAGTAAGAGGTGGAGTTTTTGAAACTCACCTGACCTCCTCGCTTTCCATCTCCTAATTGAGTCCCTTAATCACCTTAATAGGTGTCAATACCATAGCTAATTAGATTAGTTGAAGTTCTTCTTTATATAGGAGAAAGATTGATGGAATTGGGGTTTGAGTTCCTAGTTGAATTTTGCTTAAAATTGAAGAATACTCAAACTCTCCAAAAACTCTCTTTTCTCTCAAACTTGCTCCAAATCCATCAAAAATTGTATCCCACAATCCATTCTAGGGCCAGAGAATAACGAGGAAGACTGTTGTGGTAGTCCACGAAGTGTTAGTGATAAAAAATTTGGTGGATACAACTTCAATTTTATGCTACAACAAGTAAGTATCATTCCTCTGTTTTTTAGTTTTTAGAACTTGTATGTTTAATCCTCAAAATTAATGGAATAAGAGTGCTTTAAATCCTAATTGCTTTCGCTTTTAGACTCCTAACTCCTTCACACATATCTCCACATGAACGGTTTGGATTAAACCGTTTATAACTATTACAAAGTAGGTCTTATCCATAGTGTCACTGTAAGCACTGACTTGAAATATCCAGCGTTGGGGAGAGCAATGCATTTAGAAGAAAGAGTAGGTCTTATCCATAGTTATGCGTGGTTAGAAGAAAGAGTAGCCGAGAAGCAGCTAGTAAGGGGTGAAAGTTGGCTAAGTATTGGCCAAAGCCATGCGTTGATGAAGAAGTGGAAGTTGAATTACTTGGAGAAATCATGCGTTGTTTAGTGAATCGCAAAGGGGTTGTGAGTTGAAGTGGTCGTCGCATCGCAGGATAAATGATTATTGGCGGGGGAAAGAAATATACTTGAACTATGTGTTGAAGGCGCCACCATGCATCGAAGACAACCATGCGCTAGAGCCACATTGCGTCCAAGACAGAATGGTCTTGATGCGATGAAGCTAGTGTGTGTAAGACTATGTGTGTATGCGCCGGAGGTAGGAGGCACCGAGAATACTATGCGCTGAGAATGATTAGCGCTGAGGGCGCTGAAGGAAAATTTAGACATGAGTTCCTTGCATCGAGGAGAAGACTAGCACCAGCCTACGGGTGAGTAAGTCGGCATTATCATCTCGGTACTTGTAATGCATAAGTCGGCAGTATATATAGGTGAGTTTAATCATTTTCGGACATTTCAAGAACTTAAGTCGGTCCCATCTTTCAGAGAAACCACAAATGAGAGCAGAGGAAGGTGTTCTTATAGTTTCGGGCGAAATTTCACTCATTTTGGTGCCAAAATCAGAACTGAAACAGAAGTTTGATTTGCAGACGCACAAATTGAATAGTGGGCGATGTTTGGAGTAGAACGACTCGAAGAAGTCGAGTTTGAAGCTGAGATTTGGAGGTTAGTAAGTTAACACAATTTCTAACAAGTCTTATGAAGGATGGTTAGGCTGGAAGTGAAGTTAATCACATGAATCCTTAGGTAAAAGCAGCAGCTACAGAACTGCTATGTAATCTGGAGCAACGCAGAGTGATCTTATCATAACCAGAGAACGATAAAGAGTTAGGCCTTGAAATTTTGAGGTAAGCTGTGGAACTCAATTCTTTACAAGTTTGTAGAAGAGAAGAAGTCTTAATATGAACTGGAAATGCGTTTTTAACAGGGCTTAAGCAAAGAAATCCAAGCTGTAGCAGTTAGCTCTGTCAAGAGAAAGATAAAGTTCAAACATTGGATTATCAGCAAGAATGATCTATATACAAAGTGTTCTCTGAATTGGAGTTCAACAGAAGGGTAAGGAGCGGCTAGTAGTAATAGCCTTAGTGCTTAAAGCTTGAGAATGAACTAATGATAGCTGAATCGCATGCCAAACTCTAAATATTAAGTATATGATGAGTTGTGGCTTATGTTTCATGAATGGAAAAGAAGTATAACAAGAGAAAGTTGTTATTTCAGGCCAAGAGGAGATAGGGAAGACGTATAATCCCCTCAAAGCTTAAAAAGAGTTGTGAGTGACACTTTTCTTACCCTAAATCAATCTTTGTTATACATGTTAGTTCGGTTTTCCAATGGAATACGATTTTGTGATCAAATGATTTATGAAGCATACTTTATGTTCTTAAAGTTATTGAAAAATATGTTTATGAAATGTTATTGATGAAATATAGTTGCCCTGAGTTCTTATAAATGATTGCATACGATTTGTTTGTATAAAGTGTTATTTCTTAATGGAAAAACGTTTAAGAGGAGGCTCAGTGCTGATGGACTTGAAAAGGCACGTGAGTTTCCCCGGGACCCAGTACTGAAGGACATGGAGAAGCTACTTGGGCAACCCACCATGTTCCTATGTGCACATAGAGGTTATATGTTGGTGCGTTGAGTCTTGCTCCGCATCGAGCCTTATATGTTTTCGACGTTGGGGTGTTGAGTTCTGCTCCACTTCAACTAAGGGAAAAATATTGTACTTCAACTGTTTTCTTATGATTTGTTGAAAATCCTGTATGAATTGATAGGGGCAATTAAGTTTGTTTTAACTAATGTATTTGGAAGTAATTGCATGTTTTATGTTGATGTTGAACTCAGTTTTACCACTAATGATTTCCGAACAAAATGGTTTGTTAAAATGGTCACTCATTGGGCCTTTAGCTCATGTTTTCAATGTTTTCTTTCCCCTCCAGGTAGCAAGGACGTTCCAGGTGCTTTGCCTACTCCAACTCGCCCTGCTTAAGCTTTGAGATTCAGAAAAACCTGACTTGTGGAAGTGTTGTTATATGTTAAACCTCTATTAGATGGCATGTAAATATACGTGTATAGCTGTAAGAGATCGAACCATGGGTTGTAATAGAACTTAAGAATGAGTTGAAGAAGTGGGTTTGACTTGTTTATACTTCCCTATAAGTGATATTTAAATGTCTTAGAACGTGAAATTTATTGTGAATAGTTCAGGATATGTAAGAAGTGATGGATGGTATGCGTCACAAGAGGGGTGATGTATACTATCCTCACGTCCCCTTTTAGGTTAAGTAGGTGAACTGGGAGGGGGTGTGACAGTCACTAGGATAAGGCACTAGACAACGAAATTTGTCACCCAATTCCACTCCAAATATTTTAACCATTCTCACCAAAATCGTAGTAGTGGCGGCACCGGTTGAAGATAAGGAGCCCTCGAATTTTTCAGAGAAATGGTTCGCATCCCGAGGGTAACCGATGGGGGGTTTTCGAAGTTGTTTTATCGAATGCAAAAGATTTAAATTGCGAAACATTAAGTTTGAGATTGAATTTGAATAATTAAAATGTCTAGCTTATGCTTAAGAGTTGTTTCCCCAATTTTTTCAACTTGATCATAGGTCCATTAGATAATTCTCATAACATTTAATCTTAGCCAACTCACTTAAGAACGCGCTAGGCTAGAGCCCTAATTATTTAATTAACCATTTAATTAGATGAACATATAACGACCCGACTTTCCTAGGACTTGAACTAGGTCGTCACTATATGTATGCATATATCTAAAACGACTCATTTTCATAATTTTACAAAAAATCAAAATAATTTTTTGATTGAAATAAATATCTTTTGCAAAATTCAAATAACTGAAAATCTTTGATCGAGGTACCCTTATACAATTTTAATAAAACAGGAAACCCGCATAAAACATCTGACCGTAAGAATTTAAAAAAAAAAAATAAAGTTCGAAATTCAAATGACATAACCAAAATTCTTAAAGATGAAAACATGAAATCTCTTGTGTGGAAGCATCTGACTAGTCTGAATGGCACGGTTAAGGTTTCTCTCATCATTTGCCAAGGTGTCCTTTCACTTACTTGAAAAACATAACATGAAAAGAATGAGTACAAAATACTCAGTAAGTGACTCACTACTGGACCTACGAAGTGAGGTTGTTATCCTTTTATCATGTACACCCGTGTACCCAACATAGGAGGCATGGGCATAAGCATAAGTAGCGAACCCAGAGGCACGCAGTGATCTTAAAGGTCATAGTCATAAACATAAACATAGGTGGTGATCCCTAGGGACACCTGTCATAATCATAATCATAATTATAATTAGTGTACCCAAAGGTTCACGTCAATAGGGGTACAAGGCATGATAAACAGGATAACAATCACTGCGACATAGTAGTCATCATTAACATAATCAAGCAGAGTTTCTAGTTCAATCATCATACTAGTGGACACAATAATCATAACTAGCCAATGCAATAATCCAGTCCATACAATAACATAATCCAGTCAATAAGTAACCATGGGCGTCAGCATAGACTCAGTAGCAAGTCCCTTACCCGAGGATATGCCTAAAAGCGACCCAAGCCAAAGCCAACCAAAACACCCAATTCTGGATTCCCAACCACTAGCTCCTCTAATCTTGACCTTCTTCAAACCCCATCGAAAATGGATCTAAGAACCAACACAAGGGTAACACAGACTACACCAACAAAATAGGTACACAAAAGAAATCAACAAGTGTTACCCAAAGTGCAACTGTCACAGTCATCTTCTATACTTCAAACAATGGATCTAACGAAAATGGACCCTTTAACCCACTTGGACAGCTTGCCTCCAGTTTCAAAATCTTTCGAAGCTTGAATCGAAAATCCAAACCCAATGGGTAACAACAATTAAAACCAACACCAATGGGTATTCACGAAATTACAAGAAAATCAACATTACTTAGCAAAACAGTTCTAGCCTAACCAAATCTTGAAATCCCAGCGTAACCCACGAAAAGGATGATACCGGCAAAGCTGAACGGAGAGAGAGCAGTTGGGAGGCGGCTTGCAAATGGTCAATCAAAATTCACTAAAATCCAAGATTGCCTATATATATACTTATTTAAATTCTCTTTCCCTTTCCTTTTCCAAAACCCTAAATATATATACATTTAAATTTTCCTTTTCCTTTTCCTAAAACATACACAACTTATTTAATATATTATTCCTCAACCCATCAAACCAAATTTTTTCCAGCCACCACTTAATAGTTTATTTAACCAAAGTAACTCCTAACAAATCAATTCCCCAACTTAAATTTACTTCCAACTTATCCTCATATTTTCTTAAATTAACCAAGTTCTTAAATCTCACCCAATTCCAAATCTTCATGTTAAATCCAACTTTTAAATCTCCCCCAAATAAATTCAATTTACCACTAATTGAATTAAATCCAGATCTTTTATCATGATTACTTTAAATTGAATTATTTTCTCAACATAATCCAATTAAAGCCTCAAAATTCAAACAATTAACCAAATAATTCAAGATAATTAATTTTTCTCAGAAAAAAATTACCCAAAAATTTGGGATGTCACAGAACACATCATACTAATTGGCTAACAACATTAAGAACTGGGAACATGCCAAGTTGAATGCCTATTTGGAAAAGGCAAATCAACATTCAATGTAATTCTTTCCTAGATTGATTAGACAGTATTCATTGAGGTGAATTCACAATTTACAAGCTAATTCAACCTATTGCTACACCGGATTAACATGCAATTGAATGTCACGTATTGCATAACAATTGATTATACGTCGTAAAGCTGAAATACAATCAAATATCATTCATAATCTAAGAAGAACTTAGAAACATTAAAGAATTTGATAATAAAAGATCTAAACCTCACCAAAGTGTAAAAATGGGGAAATCTACTCTATGCCTAAGCTAGAACACGGTATCTTTAGCCCATAGTCAACATGACGAACATTGAGGTATCATCGAGATATAAGAATTGACCAAAAAGAGGAAGAAAATAAAGAGAAAATGATGTTGAATTCAACTGGATTTGCAGATGGTATGACTTAGGCATTTGAAAATTCTCTTATCAAATCGTGATGGTGCCATGCTCTTGTAAGGCAATGAAAATCTTCATACAGACGACTTTGGAGTGCTGTGATGTAAACACTGGCTTATAATACTAAGTGTTGGGACAAGGCAAGTGAAATGTGGCCATGCGTTGTTAGAGAAAAGTAGCCGAGAGTGAAAGAGTTAAGCATGGGCCCAGACTATGGGTTGATGAAGCAGAGAAGAGCATTGTTCTTTTGAGTGATCATGCGTTGAAGGTGAAAATCACGAAGAGTCATGAGCTGAAGCAGTCACTTGCATTGGAAAAGAAATTGATCATTGGCGGGGAAGGAAATGTTTTTGAACAACTATGCGTTGGTGAGGTTGTATGCGTTAAGGTCTCCATGCGTTGGAGACGGATATAACTGATTGAGTTGTATGCGTTAAAGGTAGGAGGCGTTGAGGGTGGCCATCTGCTGAGGGCGTTGATGGTAGGCTGCATTGAATGCCTTACCTTGAATTGAGAAGGGAAACCCCGCGCGCCAGCCTGCATAAGAGAGTTAAGTCGGCAGTATATATAGGTGAGTAAATTGAATATTTTATCATTTTTAGACATTTTTGAGAGCTTAAGTCGGTTCCATTTTTTAGACAAACTACAAGGGAAGGTAGAAGAAAGTGTTCTTGTGGATTTCGGATAGAAGTCTACTCGTTTTGGTATCGAAATCTAAACTGGAACAGCACGTTATTTGCGGACGCACAAGCTAGACAGTATCGGATGTTTGGAGTGAAACGAGTCAAGGAGATCAAGTCTAAGGCTGAAATTTTAAGGTTAGTAAGCTAACTCAATTTTGAACAACTTAGATGAAGGATGTTTGAGTTGAAATGGAATAGAAACATGTAAACTTTTAGCTGGAAGTTACTGATAAGGAATTTCTGTGCAATCTGTAGCAGTGCGGAGAAATCTTGCAATATCTGACAAATAAGGACAAGTTAAGCTACAAAAATTTGAGGTAAGCTAGAAAACATATTTCTCTATAATTTTGTAGAAGGAAAAAAGTTCTAATTTTGGCTGGAAATATGACTTTTAATCGATAGAAGTGAAGAACAAAAGGAAAAGAGGAAACTCTGCTGTCGGGTGTCGCTAGAAAGCTGATATCCCGGAAAATTGGAGAGTGAGTGGCGAGACAAATCTCGCTGGTGGTACTGAAGAGCTTTTTGTCTCTCAAATCTCACTAGGTATCGCTCGTCAAGTAAATCACGCTAGTCTCGCTTATCTTGGTGTCGTTAGTATCGTATCCTGTGGTAGTATCGCTAGTAATCTCGCTGGAATGTGGGAGTTTCGTTAGTAGTCTTGCTTATTAAGTTCACTTTGGATAAATGGGAGGCTCGGTGATGAATAATGATTTGAGTTTTACTATGCGAACTACATGATCAAGTAAAAGAAGCGTAATGTAAGGAAAAATGTTTATTTCAGGCCAAGAGGAGATAGGAAAGGCGTATAATCCACTCAAGGCCTAGAAAAGAGCAGTGAGTGACACTTCGTATCTTGTTTCAACGATTCTATTGTACATGTCAGTTTGACTTTTCTTATTTCTTTATGTTTGCTAAACGATATTGAAAAGTATGTTTATGGAATGTTATTGATTTATGAAGTGCCCTGTTTTCTTATGAAAAATTTGATTATGAACTGTTTTGTTTAAAGTATTGCATTAATTTAAAGGAAAAATGTTTTAGAGGAGACTCAGTGCTGATGGACATGGAGAAGGCACGTGAGTTTCTCCGGGACCCAATACTGATGGACATGGAGAAGGTACTTGGGCAACCCACCATGTTCCTATGTTCACATAGAGGTTATATGCTGGTACGTTGAGTTTTGCTCTGCATCGAGCCTTATTTGTTTTCGACGTTGGGGCGTTGAGTTTTGCTCCGCCTCAACTAAGGAAAAGTATTGTAACCGTACTATTTTACTTATGAATTGTTGAAAAACCATGTATGATTTGATAAGGGCATTTAAACGTGAATTAATCAATGAAAATGAGATGATTCTATGTTTTACTCATGCTGTCTGAAATTGTTTAAATCCTGATGATTTTCGAACTAAATTAATTTGTTTAAAATTAGTCACTCACTGGGCTGTTAGCTTATGTTTTCAAGTTTTTCTTTCCCCTCCAGGTAACAAGGACGTTCCTGGTGCTTTGCCTACTCCAACTCGCCCTGCTTAATCTTTGAGTTTCCAAAAAATTGTCCTGTTTTGAAAAGTTATATGTATGTAAAACCTTATATAGGTGGCATGTAGACCTAGTTGTACATTTACTGGGAGTTGAAATATGGTTTGTATAAGGGCTTTATGGAAGAGTTGTATTCTAAATTATCGTTATGTATATAATTGCCTATATGTTATGGTTGAAATGTATTAAGGATTGATGTGTATGTTGTGAACAGTATAGGATAAGTGTGTTTTAGTGGATGGTATGCGTCACAAAAGGGGTGATGTATGCTGTCCTCACATCGCCTTTCAGGTTATGTAGGCAAATCTGGGAGGGGATGTGACATGTGGTGCTCTTGCGTAGTGCCACGATGGAAAAGGTTCTCCAAAATCCTTGCTCGCAGGAAAAAGTGTCGCTGCAACATGGCTTCATGGGCAAAATGGTCATTTTGCCTCTCTCTTTCTCAGTTGATGCAATTAAGCTCCATTTTGGTCATTTTGGCTCCATTTCAACACTAACACCCAATTCTATCTCACAAGTGCTTGAATCCTATCAAATAGCCAAAAAAAGGCGTAAAATCTAAGGACAACCTCGAATTAAGTGGAGCAAGATAACACATTTTTGGTGCTATCAAACACCCCCAACTTAATTCTTGATCGTCCTCGAGCAAGGTAGAATACAACACACAATCACACAAGATATCCTCACACAGATTGCATGGTTCATTACTCAAGTTTCAATAGTCACCTAGATTAACTTGCGATCGACAATGAAATCAATTCATAATCAATCAAATAAGCATAATTTAAAATTGATTCTAAATTAATTCATGCAAGAGTGAGTTCAAAGTCTTTCCATTTAAGTCCTAGCAACCTGGAACGGTCTTAAATAGTCAGGCATAATTTACAAGTTTAAATTTTCTTGATGTTTTCTTTTCAGTACAACATTTCATTTGCAGATTTATTAGCAGGCATATAAATCATTTTTCTCATCCTCAATATTACATTACAACTCATCATACAAGACACTCTCTCATTTTTAGGGCTTATCATAGTGTTCTCTCATTTTTAGAGCTTATCGTAGTGACAACAAAAATATAAGCTAAGTAATACAATTCTAAGTATACATAACCTAATATAGGCAAAGAAAGAACTTAAGCGTGCATGACAAATAAGAAAAATTTTTTAAAAAATGGCTAAAAAATATGATTACTCATATCAAAACATCATATCATGCAAGTCAAAATACAAGGAACTGCGTCATAAACTAGTTATCATAATGAACCACACAAAAACATGAGCAAGCAAGCATGCAAAATACAAAAATAGCTCAAGCTTAGATGCGCAAGAGCTCCAACTAGAGCATAGACATCCCTCACCTGCAACTTAAAATTTAACATTGTCCCTAATGTGATAAAGAGAAATAAAGCATGGGACAAAATAAGAGGGGAACAGAAAACTGCCCCTGAAATTTTTGGCACAGAGGATGTTAAACCAGGAAACTTGACCTAAGCTTGTATGCTAAGAAGAAAATAGATTGGTGAACTTGGATAAAAAGTTTAACCACAAGCCTATGGAGTTAGAAAAAAATTCTAGAGTAGAATTGCTGGGCTTGTGGAGTTAGAAATTTTTTTAACATTTTAAGGGGCCTAGGCATTGACATGATGGGGGAGAAGGAAAAGTTTTGTACAAGTTTAAGTTTTAAAGAGAGAATAAGTTATAAAAGTGATTAAGAGACGTTAGGCAATTTTTCTCTGAGTGTTGGACCACAAGGAGATAATTATTCTATAAAATTTTTCTATGTGTCAAAATTATGCTTGGAAAAAACAAAGGGGTAAACTATGAGGTGAACTCATAGGGTTGAAGAGTTGAAGGAAACGACTAAGTAAGAGTAGGAAGCATAACTTGGTTAACTTGGAAATAAGGTTAAAACATATGCCTTGGAGGAAAAATTAGGGCTTGGACGCATGGTAGAGCCATAGCATCGTTGAACTTTTGGGGGAATTTTGACTAAGTGTTGAGGAGCTTATGGAAGTTGAAAGAGACATCTAAGCCAAGAAGAGTAGGTTGGACACAGTCTAAGTTCTAGGAGAATTTTAGGTAAGTGTTGAAGGAGTTCTAATAGTTGAAAAGAACACTTAGGGCAAAAGAAAGGGTTAGGTGCATAGGATGAAAAGTGTTGAGATTTTGGCTAACTATGGAACAATGTGTTTTAGATGAGAGAAAGACAATTGGGCCAAAAGCATAGAAGGTATGAGTTGGACACATAGAAGGCTAGCAACTTGGAAATTGACTAAGGACATGAGACTCGGGACTTGTGAGTTGGATGCATGGTTCATAGATGGAGGAGAGTTGAGCAAGTTGTTCAAGTTTGAAGCTAAGCACAAGATTTATAAGAAGTTGGAACGCATGGTAAGAAGCCAAAGGAGTGCTAGACGCACACCACCTTAAAAGAAGGAAAATTTGGCTAAATACAAGGTACTTTTGAAGTGTTGGACACATACCACCTTAGATGTAGAAAACTTGGCTAAGTGTTGGGTGGTCATATTGGGTAAAAAAGAAGCAAGACGAGCATACTTTTAAGAGAGCATGGGAAGAATGCATAAAACCTAGTCAACAAAAGGGGTTGGACACATATTAAGTTAAAGAAGAAGAATTTTGGCTAAGTATTGGAGGCTAAAAGGAGTCATTAGAAGCTTAACTCAAGAAAGCAAGAGATGGACGCCTAAAGAGAGACAAGGTAGACGCATAGCTTGGGGAAAGTTTCATCATGGATGCATGGTCACTAGGTTGAATGCATAGCACCTACTCCGAGCTAAGTTGGACACATGGAAAGACTTGAGAAGGGTTGAGAAGGAAGTAAGAGGTGGCTAGCTTGTAGTTGAACACCTCAAAAGTATGAGGTGTCAGCATGCATGAAGATGTAAAGCATGATGAGGCCACTTAGGTAGGTTAAGTGTCAAGCCTAGGATGAAAGTTGTGATGACAAGGCTTGAACTTCACTTCTATAAATACAGTTTGAGATCTCATTTGCAAATACACTGAGGCATTGATCTAAGGACTTTGAGAGACTTGAGAGTTTTCTCGGGAGAGGCTTTGAAGAAGAGTTAGGTGTACAAGAGAAAGACTAGGCATTTAACAAGCATTTTGGGTGACCAAAGCAACAGGCGTCCAACACAAGTTCCTAGGCATCCAAGCACTATATGAACAAGAATTCCAGGCGTCCAGAAAAGGCGTCCAAACCTGCACAAAACAGTTATACCAGGCATACAGAAGGAGAATTCAAGCATCCAAAGGGAAACTTTGGGCATCCAGCTTTGTATTTCTAGGGTTTGTTGCTGAGTTTTGGGATCCAAAAACCTAATTGTGTGCTCAAAAGCAAAGGGCAAACTAGGGCTCAAGGGAACACAAGGATCCAAGGCAAAGAAAGGAAGACTCGGAAGGAAGGAACTACACTTACTGTGAGTAGATATTTTCAAGTGTTTTCAATATAAACAATATGTTTGATTTGTAAGTGGTTTTATTTTTATGTATTCGAATTAGATAACATATTTTATCTATGGTTTAGAAAGAAGCTTGCTTTATGATGATTTATGATTTACATGGAATTAATTGGTTTTAATTAGGCTAGTCTTTCCACAAGAGTTGTTGATAGAACAAACTCTTTTGGTCAGTCACATCCTTCCCAAGAGTTGAGAGTGCCTCTGTTGGGATTTGTGCCCTAAAGCCTCGTAATTGATTAGTAAGTAATTAAATAATTAATTATGCAATATTAATTTATCCATTGATGAAAAAATCTAAGGTTATTACATGAAGTCTTGAACATGTATGTCATTGACATACGGGTGAATCATGTTCAAGGAATAACCAAAAGGTCTATAGTATATGGATAAGGTTGGGTGCCTTATCCTGGTGACACTATGGATACGGCCCACTTTGTAATAGTTACAAATGGTTTGATCCAAACCGTTCATGTGGAGACATGTAAGTGAAGGTGTCCTAGACAAAGAGTTTGTATAAGACCAGACCACGAAATATTTAATCTCTCTTTGTAAATTCGTTAACTGATGAGATTAATATTTTATAGGATGATCATGTGCGACTTGATTTTAATCCTGAGTGACTTATGAACTCTTGTCTGTGAGGTCGGTCCTTTGATTTGCATGGGTGAGAGTGGTTTGAGTTGCCGACTCTATAAGCCTACCATTTTGGGGATTTGACTAAATGGGGAGCTGGGAACCTAACTTCATAATATGGAATTCACTCCTTCTCAAATAGGGTAAGTAGATGAGTAGTTCCCTTAAGTGCTTATTTCAGGTCTTGAACAAGAGGCCCCACCCTCTCACTGGCTCGAGAGAGACTTAGTTTATAGTTGGACCATAAACAGTTGTTCATTAGAGAAATCAGTGGTACTTAAGGATAAGAGGTAACTACAGGGGTAGAACGGAAATTTGACCTAGCTGTTATTATGAACAACTCGTGAAGGATCGACTTGATTATACTGATTATATCCATGGGTACAACTTGCCCTACAGTGCATAAGAGTTCAACTATAGGTCTATAGTGGTTTGCCCTGTAGTTAATGAATGAAGATTAATTTGATTAAAGAGTTTAATTAATTAATTTTGAATCATTCGAGCTTATAATCTGTAGGTCTATAAGGTTCCCTTGCTAGCTCACCGCGAACCAACAAGGATCAACTATGTTAAAAGAAAATTTTGAAATGTTCAAATTTATGAGGAAAAATATTAATTGTATTGGATACAATTAATTGCATGATTTATTATAAATTTTATTTGAATGTGATTCAAATTATAACTTTATAATATGGAGAATTAATTTATTTGAATATGATTCAAATAATTAATTATTTATTTGGATAAAACCCATATAAATAAATAGAGGGAGAATTAATTAATTAATTTGAATTGGATTTAAATAATTAATTATTTAATTTGGATGAGATCCAATTTAAAGATTCTGCATAAATTAAATATTTAAATAAGATTTAAATATTTAAACCATTTAATATGAGATATTATTTTTGTAGATATTTATTAATATTGGATATTATTAAATATATAATTTAAAATCTCTGTAGAGGGGCTATTAGGAGTAACCCATAGAGTTCTATAAATAGGATCCTTGGAAGCTCTCATAAAACACACATCTCTAGAAGAATAATCTCTACGATTACTCTAAAAGTCTCTGAAATTCTCACAAGTTTCTTAGAAAAGTTCTAAGAAAATTCTTCTTCCCATTCCCTTTATTCTTTCAGGAAGCGGTTCCCACAAACCAGATCCTTGCTAGAGTCATATCAAGGAAGATCTCTAGGAAGACTACACAGAGAAGACTATCGGTTCGAGGAGAGATTTTGCTGAAATTATGGATCGGCAAAGGTATCTTGCTTAACCTTTTATTAATTGTTTGTATTTTTAATTCTTTTCAAGAAATCAAAGAACACGATCACACGCTTTCGCCAGGATTCAATTCTCTTCAACCTTGACGTAATAGGAGGGTTATTCTTCAACCCACCGTTACATGGGTTTAATAGAAATCCAAGTCGTCTACTTGATGATGGCATAGAATTGACATATTAACGGGCAATGAATGATGTAGACCAAAACCAATGGATAAAAGCTATAGACCTTAAAATGGAGTTTATGTACTTCAATTTAGTCTAGGAACTTGTACATTAATCAAAGGGGTAAAACCTATTGGGTGCAAATGGATCTACAAAAAAAAACGAGACCAAGCTAGTAAGGTACATACCTTTAAGCCTTCATTAGTGGCAAAGAGTTTTACTTAAAGGAAGGGGTGGACTATGAAGAAACTTTCTCTTCTGTTGCTATGTTAAAATCGATTAGAATATTCTTGTCCATTGCCACATTTCATGATTATAAAATTTGACAAATGGATGTTAAGACAACTTTTCTGAATGACTATCTTGAAGAGAGTAACTATATGGCTCAACCAAAGGGATTCATTGAACAGGGTCAAGAACAAAAGGTTTGCAAGCTTAAACGATTTATTTATGAGTTAAAACAAGCATCTCAATCCTAAAATATAAGGTTTGATACTGCGATCAAATCTTATGGCTGTAAACAAAATGTTGATGAACCTTATGTGTCACACCCCATCCCAAACTACCTTTCTATAGCCCGAGACGGAGCGTGAAGACAGTAGTCATTGACTTTCTGGTCGACTCCCACTGCCGAACTTCCTTTATTCTTATTTAACTACACTTCCTAGGACGGTGATACCATTAACTCTTGACAAACCTCGACTTCGACCGGCAATGGGAACTGTCATGCTACCTGAAAAATGGAAAACATATGAAATGATGAGCTAACAGCTCAGTGAGTAACAGTTTTTGGAAATATTTTTTTTAACTATAAAAATGATCATAATATAAACATTTTCAACAACGAATATAAAATATCGATTCAGATCATATTAAATCATACTCAAATACCATTATTAAATCATGCATGCTTAATTCAAAGAAAAACACTCAAAATTTTCGTTCGTTTCAAATCATTTTCTCTTAGTTGAGGCAGAACAGTGCTCTATGCTTCTCAACGTCGAAAACATCTCATATCATTTTTCTTAGTTGAGGCGGAGCCAAACTCTACGCTACTCAACGTCGATTATCCTTAGCTGTGTGGAGTAATCTCAACACATCAGCGTTGTATATTCCTCTATGTGCACATAGGTATTATAATCTGGGCTACCCATATGCTTTTCTCCAAGTCCTTGAGCATTGGGGCCCCATTTCCATATCCAGGTTACCCATTTGCCTTCTTCAAGTCCCTCAGCATTGGGTACCTTTAAAACATTGTATAAGCGGGTTGCTCAAGTACCTTTTCCGAGTCCATTAGTACTGGGTCCCGGGGAAACTCACATGCCTTGTTAGCATTGAGCCTCCTCTAAAACATTTTAGAAACCAACATTTCACATAAATAGTTCATATGAAACCTTTCATGGGAACAAAATATTTCTCGATAAACAACATCTCGCAACATGCCTTTCAACATCTTATAGAAATCAAATAAAACATGCCTTGTGAACAATATAATCAAACATCATGCTTTCCAATAAACTCATTTCCACATCTTTAATATCAACAACATACTTTTCAATATGCTCATTTTCAAATCTTTTCATAAAATCATATAACAATAAACAGCATGATTTTCAGTAAAATCATGAAAATCATATATTATCAAACAGCATGCTTTTTAATAAACTCATTTCTAATAACCAGCACACTCAAATGCTTTTTAAATATAAACACATGCTCTATATGTTGAAACTCATGAATACTTATTCATATTCCAAAACCAATGATATTAATCACATAGAACGCATTCATATTTTTGAAAAACGTTAGTGTTACTCACATAATACTTGCTCAAAGGTAGTTCTTTTTCCTTCCTTCTAATTCTCTTTCCCAAGCTTCTTGGACGCAAGGCTTGAGACTCTAAAATCGCAAGGTAGCTGTTTTCCTTTTCTGGCAGCTTAGTTGGATGCAACCTTGCTCCTTGAACGCAAGGTTGACAGCTAACGCAAGATGCAACCTAACAAATAACTCTTCTTGCTTCCTTTTTGGATGTGTCGATCTCTCTTGGACGCAAGGTCCAACTTTAATGCAGCGTTCACCTAGAACGCAGGGAGATAGCTTTCTCCTGCTTCCTCTTAGAAGCTCCAACTTTTGGATCCTTCCTCCTGCTCGTCTTCCCTTAAGGTCCTACTTATAGCTTTGGAATAGAGTGCTTTCCGTCTCACTTTTCTTCTCTTTTTGCCATTTATTCTCAACACATCTTTGTACAGAAATTATCATATCTATTTTTTAGCAACAAGCTAAGAGACTCAATCTCAATTGAAAATAGAAATCCAACAACAAGTTTTTGGCGCCGTTGCCGGGGATTTGAATTAATAAATCAGGTTTTGAAATATTTTCTTGATCTATGCAGAAAATCTCAATCTTGGGCCGTACAGAGTGTTTAGCCAAAGACGTACCTGACAGTTTACAAACAAAGAACATCATGCGTTCATTTCTGACCCTGAGATCGAGAGAAACTTTCGGAAAAGAAATAAGACAGTGGGCACCCGGTGAAGACCCTCATGCTCACCTAAAAAGCTTCATTGAAATCTGTAATACCTTCGTCATCCCAAACATAAGTGCAGATGACATCCGATTGACGTTGTTCCCATTCTCCTTTAGAGATGAGGCGAAACAGTGGGCATATTCTTTGGAACCAGGTGAGATCATTACTTGGAACCAAATGATAGAGAAGTTTATGAAAAAGTTCTTCCCATCGACGGAGAATGCTCGAAGAAGAAGAGATATTGCCAATTTTTAACAAAAAGACAGAGAAACCCTGAGCGATGCTTGGGCAAGATTTAAGAGATTGGTGAGAAACTGTCTGCATAATGGTTTCCCTGACTGTGTTCAAATGGAGATATTCTATGATGGCTTGACCGAGGCATCTCAGACCACTGCAAATGCTGCCACAGCGGAAGGACTACTTGATAAAACTTATACCGAGGCCAAGGACATTCTCGATAGAATATCAAGAAACCATGAGGATTGGGAGGACCAGGGATATAACCGATCTGGCCGCAGGCAAAACAATGCGTCAGGAGCATCAGAGTATAATAGTGTTGCTGCATTACAAGCTCAAGTCATCGCCATGACTAACCTGTTGCAGACTATGGCCCTGAATCAGTCAAATACAGGAGGCGGCGGCCAAGTTAATGCATTGAATCAACTGAACACTATAGGATGCGTTGGATGCGGGGAACCACATATGTCACACCTCCTCCCAGATTACCTTCCTAACCTAGGAGTAGGTGCAACCTATACATATATACGTCATCTTATATCTTGAAACACAATTCAATACCAAATCAAATGTACAAACTTTTATACTAGTGAATCATTATAAGGTAATCATAAGTTATACATAAGATTTCTCAGCTCATAATTTATCATACAAGTGTATTTGTTCAGCAGCCAGTACAAAACTCACACTCGTTATGCCATAAAATCATATATGACAAATTATGTACTTAGACTGAGTATTTACAACTATCCTAGAGAACTAAAACCAAGTAAGCCCAGACGAGGATCTTCTGTAGGCTAGGCGTCCCGAACACGCTCGCTACCTGAAACAAACAATAATAAACAAAAGGTGTGAGCTTAAAGCCCAGTGAGTGACTAAAATATCAAATATAATCTAATTCTTGAGTTAATGTTGTTTATAACATTAATATGTATCTTATTAGTATAAGTTGCTGGATCACTCATGCCATTTAACAAAATAACATAGATACCTTTCTAAGAAGCAGCGGAGCAAAGCTCAACGCTATTAACCTTATATCAAGTATTCCGTCCCTAATATTCATATATTCATGTATTCATACATTCATACGCCTTCACATTTAGTCCTTCGGCGTTTCAACACTCAAGTGCCTTCTCATAATGTCCCTCAGCACTGAGATTCATTATAATTTCACCGCTCAAGTGCCTTCACTCATGGTCCTTCAGCACTGAGTCTTCATGTACTGATTTTCATATGCCTTCTCACAAGGTCCTTCGGCATTGGAAACTATCTCAATCAATCTTACTAGTGCCTTCACTCATGGTCCCTCGGCATTATGTATCATATATTTCCATAGGTCTTCACACATGGTCCTTCGGCAGTGATTTGCATTTAGATAGCACACATACAGAAATTCACATAATATATTCGTTTTCACTTGTACATTAATAACAATGATCCTTGGACAAAGTAGAGAGTCACTCACAGTTTGTCTTAGGCCCCGAGCGGATTGTATGTTTTTCCGAGTTCTTCTTGGCCTGTAAACACATTTCTTATATTAAGTTTCCTTTGAACTCCTTTTTCAAAATCATTAAGTATGCATGTTAATAACTAGCGATACTCTATGTTACTAGCGAGACCACCAGCGAGATTCACACTACTGGGTGCTGCACTAGCGAAACTGAGTGAATTAGACTAGCGATATCATCTTAAGGAGAGATACCTAGCAAGACTTCAGCGAGAGTTGTGAGACGCAGAGCTCCTTTGCATTTATCAGCGACACCCGTTCCACTGCTCACTCTTCCGCTCCTTAGCAATACCACTGTCTAGCGACACTTGATATCATAGTTCTCCTTCCTTCCCTTCAAACTCTCCCTTTATCTGGCTAAAAACCATATTACAGTCAAAATCAAAACTTCTCTCCTTCTACAATCTTGTAAAGTAGTGAGTTTTCTAGCTTACCTCAAAATTTCAGGCCATGATTCGTCTTCATTTGAGAATTCTTCCCAAATAACTTCGGCTGCCCTGATTTGCTTAGCAATTCAACTCCGCTTACTTCTTTCTAGAGATTAACACATTTTTGCTCGGATTTAGCTTACACATCCTTCATGGAAGTTGCTAAGAATTGATTCAACTTACTTACCTTAAAATTTCAGTTCTTGCTTTGACGTCCTCGGTTCACTCTCCTTCAAACACCGATTGGTGTTCAAGTCCATCAGTAACAATCAAACTTCTGGTTCCAGCTTCAAAATCATCATGAAATTCATCTGATTTCGACTCAAATTCGATATAAGTACCTTCTTCTACCTCTCCTGGTTGTTCATCTGCGAAATAGAGTTAATCTAACTTCGAAAATGTATCCAAGAGACTTAATTATTCGATGCACTCCTTTATATGTTAATATAAATCACCGACTTACCAACTCTAACTTCATCCTCCTTCTAGAATTAGCCAGTGCCACCTTCCGCGCGTGGTTTCGGCAACGCATAGTCTTCACTTACTATGCCATTGATTGCTCCACGCCGGATAGCTGATTACCGCATGGCCCTCTCGGCCACTTTTCTATGTCCGACATACCATCCTTCAACGCATAGGCCATCTCAACGCATAGCGATGCCAACTTCTAGCACATAGTAGCCTTCAACGCATACTTCTATTAATGCGATACAGGCAGTTCAGGAAAAAGAACAGTGTCAAGTTGTGACACTGCAAAGTGGAAGAGCCATGAATGAACTTCACCGCCCAGGGAAGAAAACTCTAGCTAACGAGATTGAGAATCACTTAAACCAACCAAAGAACTCTCAACCAACAATTCATCATTCCAATCCCACCATTGAATCTGACCATTCAACACAACAAAAACAAGCTGACATGCAAAGAAGTTCATCAGGGAAAGATGCATCAACAAGCGTGTCAGTCGAGCTGCAAACGCCTCCTTATCCACAGTGGTTAAGAAGGAAGAAAAATAATGAGAGACAGTTCAAACGCTTCCTGGATGTACTTAAACACCTGCACATCAACATCCCACTGGTGGAAGCGTTGGAACAAATGCCCACTTATGCTAAATTCTTCAAGGACATACTGTCTAACAAGAGAGGAATGGGTGAATATGAGACCATAGCTCTAACGCAAGAGTGCAGTGACATGGTCTGTGAACGCGTCCCCACAAAGATGAAAGATCCAGGGAGCTTCACCATTCCTTGTTCTATCGGAGGGGTTTACATAGGAAAAGTGTTGTGTGATCTAGGGGCTAGCATCAATCTCATGCCTCTGTCAGTATTCAACAAATTGGAGATTGCATCGCAGCCAACAACAGTTACCCTACAATTGGCGGATCGATCCATTGTGCATCCTAAAGAAAGGATCGATGATGTGTTTGTAAAGGTAGACAAGTTCATTCTCCATGCAGACTTCATTATCCTGGATTATGAAGCAGACGAGGACGTCCCTATCATACTTAGACACCCGTTTCTGTCGACGGGACATACACTCATCGATGTCCAAAAGGGGGAGATCATTATGAGAGTTAATGATCAGGAAGTGATTTTCAACGTCTTTAAGGCGTTAGAGTGTCCAGGAGAACAGGAGACCTACGAAAACCTCGACGTAGAGGATGAGTTCCATAGAATATTGCTTGAAGAAGAAAATGATGAAAAGATTGCAAATCTGGACGCACAGCAACCTAAACAATGTTATGTTGTGGTCCATTCTGCTTTTAAATCCTTGACACTGAATCAGACCAACCAACGAACAAAACTATCTCTGGAAGAAGTGCCAGAACTTGAGTTAAAAGTGTTGCCAATCCACCTAAAGTATGCTTACTTAGGAGAAGGTAACTCTCTTCCAGTTATTATCTCAGCTGCTTTATCCCCTAATCAAGAATCAGCTTTGCTAATCATTCTTAAAAAGCACATCCGAGCTGTTGGATGGACGTTGGCTGATATCAAGGGGATAAGCCTCACATACTGCATGCATAAAATTCGTCAGGAAGAAGGAAAAGATGGATCCATCGAGCCCCAAAGGTGGCTAAACCCAGCAATGAAAGAAGTTGTCAAGAAAGAAGTGCTTAAATGGTTGGACGCATGCTTTATCTTTCCCATCTCTAATAGTAAATGGGTAAGTCCTGTGCAATGCGTTCCCAAGAAAGGAGGTATGACTGTAGTCCCAAACAAGAATAACGAATTGATCCCCACCCGCACTGTCCCAGGGTGGAGAATCTGCATGGACTACAGGAAACTCAACGCGGCGACGAAGAAGGATCACTTCCCACTGCCTTTTATTGACCAAATGTTAGATAGACTTGCAGGAAATGAGTTTGTTTGCTTCTTGGATGGCTATTCAGGCTACAACCAGATCATGATTGCTCCAGAAGACCAGGAGAAGACAACATTTACATGTCCTTATGGTACATTCGCATTTCGACGCATGCCGTTTGGACTATGTAACGTCCCAAGCACCTTTCAGCGGTGTATGATGGCAATCTTCTCTGAATTTTTAGAAGAATCTGTGGAGATATTCATGGACGATTTTTCGGTCTTTGGAAATTCGTTTGAGGCATGTTTAGCAATTTAGAGAAAGTATTGAAAAGATGCGAGTACACCAACTTAGTGCTCAATTGGGAAAAATGTCACTTCATGGTGAACGAAGGAATTGTCCTCGGTCACAAAATACCCAAGAAGGGCCTTGAAGTTGATCAGGCCAAAATTGAAGTCGTGGAGAAGCTTCCGCCTCCTACAAATGTAAAGACACTCCGAGCTTCTTGGGATATATAGGCTTCTATGGAAGGTTCGTCAAGAGCTTTTCAAAAATTGCACGCCCCTTAAGCTCATTGCTGGAGCAGAATCGACCCTACAAGTTTGATGCAGAATGCCTCAAGGCATTTGAGACTCTAAAATTAGCACTGGTGTCAGCACCAATTTTAATCGCCCCAGACTGGTCGCAACCATTCGAGCTAATGTGTGATGCTAGCGACTATGCGATGGGAGCTGCATTGGTTCAACGCAGAGACAGAATGTTGCATCCTACAGCCTATGCCAACAAAACTTTCAACGCAGCCCAAGCAAATTACAACACTACAGAGAAAGAATTGTTAGCAGTAGTGTTCGCTGTTGAAAAATTCTGAGTATACCTTCTAGGGTCAACAGTCATCATCCACACTGACCACTCAGCTATCCGATACTTGATGACTAAAAAAGATGCCAAGCCGAGGCTCATCCGATGGGTTCTGCTTCTTCAAGAGTTCGACGTAGAAATAGTTGATCGCAAAGGTACAGAGAACAACGTAGTAGATCATCTTTCCAGACTTGAGAATATGGAACACGATCGAAAACAGCTGGATGTTAACGCAAGCTTTCCAGATGAAGCTGTATTAAAAGTCACAGAATTCGTGCCATGGTATGCATATATTGTCAACTTCTTGGTGTGCAAGTAATTTCCCGAAGATTTCAACGCACAGCAAAAGAAGAAGTTGATGCATGATGCAAAGTTCTATTATTGGGACGATTCCCAACTTTACGAAAGGGCCGGATCAAATCTTCAGACTCTGCGTCCCAGAGACTTCATATCAACGCATCCTATCTCAATGTCATGACTCCCCCTATGGAGTACATTTTGGAAGACAACGAACTGCAGCTAAGGTCTTACAAAGCGGATACTTCTAGCCAACTCTTTTTAGAGACGCCAGGGACTATGCGATCAGGTGCGACAGATGTCAACGCACTGGAAATATCTCAAGTCGAAACGAAATGCCACTTACCTCTATTTTAGAAGTTGAGCTCTTTGACGTTTGAGGTATTGATTTTATGGACCCATTTTCGCCATCAAACGGCCACAACTATATAATGGTAGCTGTGGATTATGTATCAAAATGGGTCGAAGCAATCTCTTGCACTAAAAATGATGCGGCAACAGTCTCAAATTTTCTTCAGAAGAATATATTCACGAGATTTGGAACGCCGAGAGCCCTGATTAACGATGAAGGAACACATTTCATTAATAAAATCATTTCCAAGTTGCTAATCAAATACAATGTACATCATAGGGTGGCAACTGCATACCACCCACTGACAAATGGGCAAGCAAAAGTTTCCAATAGAGAATTGAAAACTATTTTGGAAAAAGTGGTTAACTCCTCTCGAAGGGACTGGGCGTCCAAATTGGACAAGGTGTTATGGGCATATCGGACAGCATTCAAGATGCCTCTCGAAATGTCACCGTACATGCTGGTCTTTGGAAAGACATGCCATTTGCCGTTGGAACTATAACACAAAGCATTGTGGGCTGCCAAGAGATTGAATATGGACCTGAAAGCAGCTAGAAAAGAGCGTCAGCTTCAATTGAATAAATTGGAGGAATGAAGATTGCAAGCCTATGAGAACGCAAAGATATACAAAGAGCGAACAAAGTGTTGGCACAATCAACGCATCAGTAAGAAATCTTTGCATGTAGGTCAAAAGGTCTTCCTTTTTAACTCAAGACTGCGTTTATTTCCAGAAAAATTAAGAACAAGATGGTCTGCCCCTTTCGTGATCAAGAAAATCTTTCCTCATGGTGCTGTAGAGCTGATGAATGAAGATGACACCAACGCATTCAAAGTTAATGGCCAGCGCGTGAAGCCATATTATGGAGATTGCCTTGAACAAGACAAAGTAGCCGTTGACCTAAAAAAGATAGAATGAGGAAAAGATGGACGCGTCCTACGTTGACAATAAGCACATATATCCCAGAGACGCATCCTAACTTTTGTACCTTAATTGCTTTTGTCCTTGAGGAATTTATTTTATTTTATTTTATTTTATTATCTGCTTTGAAAAAATTTTATTCGGATGCTATCTATCATTTTGCAATGAGTGAAAATTGAACTCATATTCAATTCCAAGGCGTCAACATCGAAACGATGCGACACGAGTAGCTCGACGCCTAGGGGAGAATCTGAAGCGATTCTGTCACATCGCTATCAAATCAAGAATTTGAAAAGCTGATTGCGCTTAAGTCGGCTGTCGTCGACGAGTGTTAGACCATTCAATGCGGCTATAATGTCATGCATCGAGCCGATAACCCACGCGCTCAGCTAAAACCCTTTATAAACCCCTCTTCAACCCTTTTTCGAGTTACGCTTCCACCACACCTGAACCCCTCACCATTGTTCTCCCCAATAGTCCTGAGGAAGCGAAATCAGCCCCATCTCCGCCACGCTACAGGGACCTGTTTGAAGCTCAAGAGGTGGGAAGGAATGACGAGTCCACCATCTTTGGAGATATTCTAGACAACATTTATGAAGGAGACGATGCCTGGTTGGATGGGTTGGTCAACCAGAGGATGAAAAATGAGTAGCGTGGGTCAGTCCCTGCGATGAGTGGTCTTGAGGAGTCGGACTTCGATGAAAGATCTATTGGAAAGGTAATAGCAGCGGTAGAAAAGAAGAAGTCTGCCACGAAAAGGAAAATCAGGCCAATAAGGGCTAGGGAAGAAGAAGTCGAGGAAGATGTACCTCCGCTAAGAAGGAAAAATGAAAAAGTAAAGGATGCGGGGACATCCGAGGCTATCGCATCATCTTTCGCCGCATCATCTGTTGAGCGGTTAGCAGCGAGGGTGGCAGAGAAGTCCAAGAAGCTGAAAGACGACATCAAAAAAAATGAAAGAAAGGACAGAGTCGTTTCTCGCCGCAAAGAAGAGAAGAAGAAAGGAAATTGCATCTGGCGAACACGCTGCCAAAGAGGCCACCAGAAAAACTGAGTTTCTCCGTCGCATAGCAGAGATCGCGACGAAATTAGAAGTTGAGTTGGAAGTGACTGATGTGGAGAAGCTATCCAAAGCTGAACGCATCAAACAAAACATGAAAAAAATAAGGGAGGAGAAGATGAAAGAAAAAGAGGTAACAATAACCAAGGAGAAGCTACTGGAGAAAAAGAAGAAGACTGAGATGACTAAGGCACCTGCAGTGGTTATAAAGGACGTGGACGCAGGCAGAGCAAGGAGAACGCCTGCTAGTCCCATCAATAGGAACGAAAAGGGAAAAGAGAAATTGGTTGAGGAACCAATAAATGAGGCGGCGAAGAGCCAAAAAAAACAATTCAGTGGGCTCTATACTGAAGTGGGATTTTTCCCTGAGCCAATTGAGCTGCCCGCCTTCATTATACAAGAAGTCAACGCAATGGGTTGGAGGCAATTTTGTGAAAGCGCCCAAGTCATCCAACCCACCGCCGTGGAGGCATTTTACGAAGGAACCATTCACCGCAAGGCACACAAAGTCAAAGTTGAAGATGAGGTGATTTCCTTCGAGCCTTAGGAAATCAACGGGTTGTTTGATCTTCCCGCATCGCTGCAGCAGAGGATAATAGAATAATGTCGATGCCTACAGAAGCCGAAATGAATGACGCCCTCGCAACCATCGCCAAACCGGGGTTAGAGTGGAACACTTCCACAAAGGGCATTTAGACATTGGCGCCAACTTGCTTGATCGCCGAGGCCAACTTGTGGCTTTACTTCATCAAGCGGTCGCTAATCCCCACAACGCATGACGCCTCAATTTCAAGGGACCGTGCCATGGTCATCATGCGGGGAATCCGGCTAGACGTGGGACGCATCATTGCCCCACAGATTTGAGAGTTGTTTTCAAGCCAAGGGGTCAGCTATTTTTCCCCTTTCTTGTGACAAGACTGTGCGCCAATGCAGAATTCATGGAGGATGCACCAGTCAGAGCAGTAAATGGAGTCCTTTCAGCCCAAAGTCTCAGACGGATATTAAAGGACTCACCGCATCTGCTAGAGGCAGCCAACTCAAAGAAGAGGTCGACTAAGTCACAAGAACCATCACCCCCCCACCCCCCTCAACCCAAGAAGAGGAAACTTGTCAAGAAGAATTTTGAGATTAAGGCGTCGAGTTCACAACCTAGTGAAGCCAAAGAAGCTGTTCAGCTCGACACCAACACACAAGCCTTGACCATTTATACTCCTCCCATCAACACAATCCCTGAGGAGCCCTCTTCAGCACCAACTTCCCCTTCCCCGAAAATCCAAAAAGAGCCACTTCATGTACCCACCACCCAACGCAGCCTCCCATCGCCTCTCCAACTTCCTATCGCAGACTTAAATGAATAGTCGAAGGAAGTGTCGCCACCTTCTTTGCCCCACCTGGAGTTAACCCTTTCCCCACCTCAATCATCTACCTTTCGAGAGGTTCCATCCCCACCCCCACCACCCGTTGAGCCGACCCTGACTATGGATCCTGAGGAATCAGCGCCCTTCCAATTCTCACCGCCTCACCATGAACCTCAATCTTTTAATCTTCTAACTCCACCAACTACTGAATCTTCTGCCAGCCCAACTTCTCAACTGCGGGAGAAGCAACTACAAACACGCATCATCCAGAAGAACCATATCACTTATGGCACGCCTCTGCTCCGCTGCAGTTTGTTGATTTGAGTCTGGATGATTTGCTGAGGTACTTGGATGATGGGATCCTTCACCCCGCCATGAGAGACCTGGATGAAATTCGGTGCAAGGAGATGGAAAGTCTCCAGTGGCAAGAAGAGTTGGCTCAACAAGTTTCACAATTGGGTCAGCAAGTGACTCAGATGGCGCAGCAACAATTGGAGCTTCGGAGTTTTGTTCAACGCCAAGCTCAGCGTCAGGATGAACAATTCAACATTATGATGAATTACATTTATCCAACGCATCCCAGTGCCAGTTATTCCTCCTTCCCTTCAGCAACCCCTTCAGTTCAATTATCCAAATCCTCCTCCTGCGGACAACAATGACAACGCCCCGGGGAGAACTTAAATTTGAGGGTGTTCTTTCAGATTTTTCCTTCTTTTCTTACGTTTATTCCTTTGTTTTTCTTGTAATTAGTACAACGCATAGTACTTTTGCATAAATGCCATTCATGAATCTTTTTGTTCTCTTTAGTATGTGCTTTCAATTATTTCTTGCTTTACTATTTTCTCCGCCTTGTTTTTGTTTTTGCATCCAACCTCAATGATGATATTTATGCACTTCCCCTGTAGACTTATTGAAATAAGAGGATTAACTCACAAGCCTTAGGATATTACACTTGGTAAATTACTTCCAAGAGTTAGTATGCGTTGCAAGCTTTGCCTCAAACCTCTTTTACAAAAATTTTCTAAGGCAATCTCATAACTCGATTTCAGCAATGAGGACCTTGCTGCCTTCCAATTTGGGGGTAAGAAAGGTTTGAGCCATGCGTTCAGAATTCATAAAACACAAATGAAATAAAATAAAATAAAATAAAATATATAAAAAAATGGTATAAATATATTTCCGTGGACAAACAACTCCGCTGATAGAGCAGAAAATTAGCCTATTAAGAGTTGGGTTGAGAATGGCTCGTTACATCCCATAATCGAAGGTGAGAGTCCAAGATCAGCAAAAAAAATAAATAAACGGTACCACTGTCGACGCAACCAAAAAGGAACGCGATAAGTGCCGAGTTGTGAAAGGGTATTTGCTCGATGTTGGCTGACTCCATGCACCCCATCGTTGGTATGTCAAAACGAAGGTAGATAGTCCGGATCAACGTAAGTCCACTTCCAAAAAAAAAAAATAGAAACTTTATGAATGAATGAA
Organism: Citrullus colocynthis; assembly: GCA_031780015.1. Lineage (NCBI taxonomy): Eukaryota > Viridiplantae > Streptophyta > Magnoliopsida > Cucurbitales > Cucurbitaceae > Citrullus > Citrullus colocynthis. Next base: position 1,054,102 of record QLSR01000420.1, on the reverse strand, counting down.
CTCCATGGCACATTATTAAAATGAGGACATTAGATTGGCTGGAAATGAGTAAGGGCATTTTTTAGGAATAAGCTTGCCGCATTTAAAAATGAGAATACTTTCAAAGCGTCAATTGAAAAAGAACTTGGTGTGGTTATCTGATTGTTAATATAGTCAAGGAATAGAAGGCATGTTGAGAGGGTGAGCTTTTACTTAGATTTGGGTTGTAGAATTTAATAAATCCTCAAATAAATGTTTGAGGACAGACATCAACTCAAATTTAGGGGTGTGATAACTTGTAGAAATACAAGTTATTATAGTCACTATTTGAATTAATTAGAGTAACTTTAGAGCTAAACGCATGATTTTGGTAGTTGAATTATGTAAAATGTATCACCATGCTTTGGCACTATTTACAAAAGAAAATACCTGAAAAATTATGAGCTTTTTTGTTCTTAACGCAAGATTAAGAAGAAAAGATCCACAAATAACTCAAGTACTAGAGATGAAGCTGCTGCGAGAACAAATGGAAACCCATGCGTCGAGACTATGCGTTGAGACCATGCGTTGAGAAAAAGTAGATACGGACGCCTGGGCAAAAGCTGTCATGTCATTATGCAAAAGGATAAGATCATGGCAGAACCAATGGGCCGACAATGTGAAAAGACTACCAGCAGGGCAGGGAATTTAATGCAAAGGTGTCAGGTCATCATGAGTTTCAACTTTTTAACGCCTATAAATAGCCCAAAGCTTCTTCAAAAGAGAGAGGAAGAAACGAGAGAAAAAAACGAGTTCAAGAGGCGAAAGCCCTGCACAAATCCTCCTCCACCATAACCAGCCTCCATTTCGAGCTCTTCTGAGAGAAGGATTCTAAGAACTTTCAGAATTGTCTCCCAGTGAGTGAGAACCTTCACCCTATGAACTTTATGTATCACATAGCAACCATCTCAAGCCTCCATGAAGCAAGACGTTGCCAGCGGTTGCTTGACGTCTTCTATTTCTGTTTTATCTCCATTTCCCTCCTTTTTACTTATGTTTTGTTAATGACATTCGAGAGAATGGTTTATTTTCTTAATATGAGTTTGATTGACGATTATCTTCCATCTATTTCCATATTAAATATCTTACACCATGTTGTTTGAATGCTAAATGAGTTAGATGTTAGAGTTAGTTTTTCTTAAGCAATATGAAGTATGTTACATCCTGATTAATGCATATTATTAGCTTGTATAGTTTTGTCTGACAAACAAATGTAGTAAGCACGACTGTCTAGCTTGAGAGAGTAGATAGTTAATCTTTAGCATTCATCAAGACTAGATAAGGTGCAGAGATGTAGTTTATCTTTTGGCAATGCAAACTTACCATGCGTCTTAGAGATAAGATTAATGTGGCGTCGAAACATCGAGAGATGGATTCACAAACTCAGTTTGTAGGTATGTACTTATACTTAGATAGGCTTAAGTAATAACTAGCTCCTGCGTTAACTCTACTTTTATTGCATGGTTCCATTCATTCTCAACGCATGCTATCTGACACTAAGCGACATTTGACTAACCATCGCCGCATCCACCTCATTGTTAGTTGTAGGAAATTTTATTCATTCTTTATGTATAGTTTTAGATACATACAACCAACTGATGCGCACTTTGAGTGTTAACCACAAGTGTACGGGTCAAGTTATAATATAAGACGGTTAAGTCCAAACATCGTTCCACTGGAGATCCAATTGTGAAGGTTTATGTCACTTAGCTATTCTAGAGTTGAATCAATTTTATTTGAGTATTGAATTTGAAAATTATGAGTTATGGAAAATATAAATCAAATAAGGAAAGTATTAAAGTGAGAAACACAAGAGTCAAAGAGAGTTCTAGGGTAATGAATCCTTGTTTATTTCATCATGCAATATTGTAGATTTCATGGATTTTATTGTCATTCATATGCCTAAGTCTAGAAACTTAATTCCAAGTTATTTTCTCTCAAAAACAACCCTTTCTCATGCAACTCGATTGATTATTAATCTCTTAAAACCAATACAAAATTACATGGCATTAAAAATAGTCTTTAACAACTTTTATTGTCAACCTAACTACTCTCGTGATAGATTAACAACAATTCATTGTTATGGATCAAGTTAAACATACAATCTCTCAATCATACATCTAACCTAACATGTGAAGATGGCCAATCCACAAGAATTAAACACAATAACAATGAAAAGCATAATCATTCCAACAAAACCATGAAAGTCTACAAGATTAACATAATTTCATAAACAAATCATCAAAACCCTAAAACTAAAGAGTTTAACCACTCATAGCTTGAAGCAACATGTTTGAGCAAAATAAACAAAGAAAGAGTGTAAAGAAAGGGAAACTCTACTGAAAAGAGGCTTTTGATTGAGGTAGCACCGTCACGATCTCCTTGGCTCTCACGTCGGAATTCGAAGGGCACCACGACTATCTCGAATTCTTTTCCTCTTCCTTGCAACTAACTCACTCTTTGAACTCTCACTCAATTCTCTCCTTTTTGTGCCTCTTTAGGTCTGCACTTCCTTGATTTGATTTGATGCTTAGGGCTGCTGGAAACCCCCAAATTTATAGAGTTTGGCCGCCCAAATATTTACCAAAAATAACAATTTTTCATTTAAGGAAAACTGGCGCCGCGGCGCTATTGAAAAATTTGGGACAGCGCCGCGACGCTGTTGGAGAGCACCGCGGCACTAGGGCTGCGATCTGAGTGTTAGCTCTCGGGTTTTAGCACCGCGGCACCGCCGTTCAAGCGCCGCGGCGCTGCCCCAATTTCTGCAATTTTGGGTTTTTCAGCTCTTTTTTGCGGTATTCTTGCTCGGTTTTGATCTTTTAGTCTTTTCTTCTAATTTTCCTCGTTTTAACCTGAAAACCACTAGCAAACAAGTGAAATCTAATATAAACTCCCTTAATTTGAGAGAATAGAAAGCACTTTTCAAGTGCTTATCACCAACTCATGCACATATTACATGTATAGTTCACCGCATAGCCATGCATCTATTCTCAATGCCTAGTTATTACAAATCCCTATATTCGACCCTGGACTCATCAGGAAACCTATAAGAACTTATACTTGGGCTTTTATAGGAAAACTTGCTTAATCATTACCATATTTGAGTAATTCTCGACTCATCTTTGTACGAAAATTATCATATCTATTTTTATGCAACAAGCTAAGAGACTCAATCTAAATCGAAAATAGAAATCCAACAACACCTGGCCTTGTCTCAAGCAACTTATATCGACAAAATGTTGACTTGATATTCGATGCAGAACTCTAAGAAGGGTTTATTACCTTTGTTCATTTGTCTAAAGAACAGTGTCCTAAGACACCTCAAGAAATTGAGGATATGGGACGTATTCCCTATGCCTCAACTGTGGGCAACTTAATGTATGTTATGCTCTGCACTAGGCCAAACATTTGTTATGCAGTGGGAATAGTCAATAGGTACCAGTCCAATCCAGGGTTAGACTACTGGAGTGCGATTAAGAACATCCTCAAGTATCTTAGGAGAATGAGGGACTACAAGCTGGTGTATGGAGCTAAGGATTTGATCCTTACAGGATACACCGACTCTGATTTTTAAATTGGCAAAGGTTCTAGGAAATCCACATCAAGATCAGTGTTCACCTTAAATGGAGGAGTTATGGCGTAGCATCAAGCAAGGATGCATTGCAGACTCCACTATGGAGGCTTAAGTATGTAGCTGCTTGTGAAGTAGCAAAGGAAGCAGTCTGGCTTAGAAAGTTCTTAAATGATTTGGAAATCATTCTAAACATGGAATTGCCATCACGTTATATTGTGACAACAGTGGGGCAGTAGCCAACTCTAAAGAGCCTCGCAGCCACAAACGAGGAAAGCATATTGAGAGGAAGTATCACCTGATACGGGGAGATTGTGTAACGAGGAGATGTGATCGTCACAAAAATCGCTTCGAAACATAATATTATTGATCCATTTATGAAGGCTCTCTCAGCTAAAGTGTTCGAGGGTCATGTAGAAAGTCTAAGTCTGCAAGAAATATACATTGTGTAATCTAGGGCAAGTGAGAGATGTGTAATGGGTATATGGATGCCCTAGTTTATTGTATTTACATACTTACCATTCTCACTTCTCTTTATGTACAACGCACTAGAGTTTTAGTTCAAGTGGAAGTTTGTTGGGTTTCATGCCCTAAAACTCGTAGATTGTAGACGTAATTATTTAACTGTCATTAAATCATTAATAAAGAGTTATTGATGTGTTCCTTTAATAAGCGATATTGATTGTTTTTGTTTGTCTTGTCTTAATAACCCTAAATCCATAACCTAACATCCTAGGATGTTTTATGAGTTTTGAACTATATGTGGGGACATATGGAGATCAATGTTCAAGATATAGTCTAAAGGGTCTATAATATAGAGATAAGGTTGGGTACCTTATCCTGGTGACACTATGGATATGACCCATTTTGTATTTAATACAAACGCAATGATCTAACATGTTCTTATAGGTGACATACGAGTGGGAGTATCATATGCAATGAGTTTGCATAAGACTGGACCACGAAATAGTAATCACTAGATGTAAATCCGTTGACTAGTTAGGTTTTTATTTCAATAGGATGACCTAGGCAACTTAGTCTTAATCCTGAGTATATTATGAACTCCTATCCAGAGAGATTATTCTTTAATTTGTATGAATGAGAGTAGTCGTTTGTTGACTCAATATGCCTACCATTTTGGGGACAAGACCGAGTGGGGAGCTAGGGACATAATTATATAAGATGGAAATCACTCATTCCTATTTTTGTTCCAAATGGTGTCTCTGGGATTTGAACAAAGGGCCCTACCCTCTCACTGGCTCGAAATGGACTTCTCTTTTATGGTTGGATCATAAACAGGTTGTTCATTAGAGGAGCACTAGTACTTAAGGATTTAGAAGTAACCTAGGGGTAAAACGGTAAATTGACCCAGCTGGTGTTACAAACACTTGTGAATGACTAATTTGCTATTATTGGTCTATATCCATGGACACATAAATATATCTGCATTGAGAAGAATGCAACTGTGGGTCTTTAGTGGAGTGTACCCACAGTTAACGAATATTGATTAATGTGGCTAATGAGTTTAGCCAATTAATCTCATATCGTTGGAGCTTCTGATTTGTAGGTCTATAAGCTCTCCTTGAGAGAATCAATTATGTTGAAAGAAAAATTTGAAATGTTCAAATTTATGAGGGAAAATATTACTTGTATTGGATACAATTAATTGCATGATTTATGATAAATTTTATTTGAATGTGATTCAAATTATAACTTTATAATATGGAGAATTAATTTATTTGAATATGATTCAAATAATTATTTATTTATTTGGATAAAATCTATATAAATAAATAGAGGGAGAGTTAATTAATTAATTTGAATTGGATTCAAATATTAATTATTTAATTTGGATGAGATCCAAATTAAAGATTCTGCAGAAAATAAATGAAGGGAGAATCAATTAATTGATTTGAATTAGATTCAAATAATTATTATTTAATTTGGATGAGATTCAAATTAAAGATTCTGCAGAAAATAAATATTTAAATAAGATTTAAATATTTTAAACCATTTAATATGATATATTATTTGGGTAAATATTTATTAACATGAGATATTATTTAAATATTTGATTTAAATCTCTGCAAAAGGTTTATCCTAATAGTAGGAGAAACCCATAAACCCACTAAAGTTCTATAAATAGGGCCTTTGGGAGCCTTCATAGACACATTCTCTATGAGAATAATCTCTACGATTACTTTAAAAATTTTCTAAAAATTTTCTAAAAATTTTACTCTACTAATTCTCTAGCGAGGAAAATCTAATTATAGATTAATTCTATAGCGAGGAAAATCTAATTTTAGATTGGCAAAAGTATGATGCTTAACCTTTTCTTTAACTTTTGTATTTTTAATTCTTTCAATAAATCAAAGAACGCGATCACACGTTTCCGCCAAGATTCAATTCTTTTCAATCCCTATACTATAGACTAGGGTTGGCAAAAAAAACCCGCGGGGCCCACCTGATCGGGTCAGGGAATCCTTGGTTTGACAGGGAATGAGGGTCAAATCGGGGTCATTTTTCGGGTCAAACCGGGGTCATTTTTTGGGTACATTTTCAGGGACGAGGAGGGTATCCCTGCCCCGACCCCGATTTATCCCCAACACCTTGTTAATATATGTATAATTAATTATATATATATACTCTTGCTCTCACTCTGTCTCGCTATCGCTCTCGCTCTGTCTCGCTATCGCTCTTGCTCTGTCTCTCTCGCTGTCTTGCCTTGCCCTCTCTCGCTGTCTTGCTCTTGCGCACTCTCGCTGTCTCGCTCTTGCCCTTGCCCTCTCTCACTGAATAAATCTCGATAACAACTTTATTGACAAGCTACAAAATTTACAAAGTATGAGTTTTACCTAAAACCCAATAATACTTTTGATTAAAAAAAGTCAAAAGTTTGTATCCAATAATTATTATGCTAAAAAACATGACGATAAATATGAACAAAATAACAAAGAGAAGGGGAAAAAGATTTGTAAAGAAGAGAAAAAACAATGAAACCAAATACAGTTAAAGAAGTAGAATATTGTATGAAATGGGGCGTATAATGAAAATAAAAGAAAAAAATAAAAAATTTGAGAAGAAAAATTCTAATGTTAATTAAGAATGAGAAACAAAGATAAACAACCAAAAAAAAATCATTTAAAAAATAGTCTGACCAAGAGGTCACAGAATAGAAACTCTGAACAACACTATTATTGAATTCAAAAAGAAAAAAAAGTATACAAAATAAAAATAAAATAAATAAGAAGAATTAGAAAAATTACTATATATATTTAATTATCAGTCTTAAAACTGCTAATCAGCCGCTAGTTATCTCAAAATACAAAGGGCCGGCCCAGCCCGATGAATGAACCTGGCACATCAACTTAACTCGTCTGAGTCGACCCAGCGGGTCAATCTTCATTCAGGATTGTGTTCTTCGTCCCTTCCGCAGGCGGCTATCCTTAATCCATTAAAAACCCCTTCGCCACCTACTGCTTTCTTTCCTTTTCATTCTCTCTCTCTCTAACTTCCCCATTCCATAGAGAGATTGAGAATCCGAATTCAGAATTCAGAATCCTTCATCTTCTTCTTCCGTGATTCAAAATCGATGAGCATTTAGGTAACAAACGGGATTCGATTCAACCTCATCCACAGCCGAATATGTCTCATGCGGTGTTTCAAACGGCTCAAATCATGCCCATTAACACCCAACTTCCCACCAACAAGCTATGGCTCCCTTCGATTGTTAAGCTCGGTCCCTGCCACCGAAACAGAGCAGTGCTAGTGGTGAAGGCCTTCACAACTTCTTCTCCTTCTTCCTCTCCTTCTTCTTCTTCTTCTTCTTCTTCTTCTTCTTCTTCGGGTGTTTCATATGGGGACTCCATTGCTCTGCTGGAGCGTTGCTTTGCAAACTCATCTGCGCCTGCTTCTTCCTCTTTTGGCCCTGTTATGAAAGGCCAATATGGTGCCCTTGGTTCTGTAACCTTGGAGAAATCCAAGCTTGATATGTCTCAGAAGCAGTCCAAGTCTAGCCCTGAGGTAAGTTCTTTGGTTTTGGTTTCGTTCATCTGGAATATATCTATTCGTTGGTGTTCTTTCTGTATGGATTCTAGACGTGAACTTTTTCATAGTTGGCAAAGCAGCTTTACTTTGGAGAAATTTGAACGGATAACCAAAAAGTTGGACCAAAACAAATTCTGATGAAATTAACAAAATGACCTCCCTCACCGCGGAAAAGCTGACGGGCTCTCGCTTCCTTTCTTCACTCACAATCACTCTCATTCAAACTTCGCAGTTTTTGTTTCTTATATTTCTAGACGCTTTCCTAGAGGCAATACGTTTTGTTCGCCTTATGCAGCAATTTTATTCGATTGTTAATCTTAGCCTGAGGATGGTTGAACAGTATGTGGGCTAAGTTAGATGTATAGAACCACTATCAATTGCTTATGGTTTTTATTTTCGTGTTTGGGGTTTCTACAAAGAATGAAAGTTGTCTAGGAGAGGTGCAAGGGTTCGGTGGAGGGGCAGGACTATTTGGTTTATTTGTATATTTTTGGGGAAGAAACAAAAGATGTAATAGGGAATGACAATGCCAATGCCAATTTTCCTTCCTTTTTGGAACAAGAGTCTATTGGATCAGTGTCAATAAAAATGAATCCACTTCTCAATAGGTCAGAAATGGAATTTCTGAATACTGAATCATATCTCTTGGAGAGAGATGTAGGACTATGATGGGTAGGCCCTAATTGTTACTGGAGGTGTGAAAAAAAAAAAAAAAGAAAAAGAAAAAGAAAAAGTAAAGACCTTAAGAGAGAATGAGTATGAATTAGTTACCTACTTAATTCAATGACAAACAAATATAAAAAGGTTTGACTATGATGGGTAGGCCCTAATTGTTACTGGAGGTGTGAAAAAAAAAAAAAAAGAAAAAGAAAAAGAAAAAGTAAAGACCTTAAGAGAGAATGAGTATGAATTAGTTACCTACTTAATTCAATGACAAACAAATATAAAAAGGTTTAACTATGATGGGTAGGCCCTAATTGTTACTGGAGGTGTGAAAAAAAAAAAAAAAGAAAAAGAAAAAGAAAAAGTAAAGACCTTAAGAGAGAATGAGTATGAATTAGTTACCTACTTAATTCAATGACAAACAAATATAAAAAGGTTTGACTATGATGGGTAGGCCCTAATTGTTACTGGAGGTGTGAAAAAAAAAAAAAAAGAAAAAGAAAAAGAAAAAGTAAAGACCTTAAGAGAGAATGAGTATGAATTAGTTACCTACTTAATTCAATGACAAACAAATATAAAAAGGTTTAACTATGATGGGTAGGCCCTAATTGTTACTGGAGGTGTGAAAAAAAAAAAAAAAAAAAAAGAAAAAGAAAAAGTAAAGACCTTAAGAGAGAATGAGTATGAATTAGTTACCTACTTAATTCAATGACAAACAAATATAAAAAGGTTTAACTATTGCCTTGTGAGATTAGTTGGGGCGAGCACAAGTATCTTGGGCTCTCACGTATATCATTAAAAAAAAAACAATCACAGTCCACTTCTCTTGTTTGTTTGGTGGTGGACTTAATGTTTGGATAGATAGATGTAGTAATCTCTGTTCCTCACTAGTTTGACTAAAAAATAGGTCATTAATGAAAACAAGCTAATATGAAATTGTTCCAAGTTGATGACTTCCTCGTGCGCTTGTCCAGTTACCTCCCCTCCAGCTCCCCCCTCCCCAACCTCTTCACGGCTTCCATACTCTTCCCTTGGCTCTACCTTTCTATTCCTAGCCCTTCACCTTGATGGGGTACAATAACTCACAATGCTCCATCACAATTGGTGGTGAATCTTTCTCAAGGATACAGTTGTAGCAAGGTCGTTCCCTTCACCCTCCTCATAAAAATCAATTGTTGAAAGGTATTTTTGACCTTCTTTTCTTGTCTATAAGATCCTCTCTGTTTCTTATTAAAAAAAAATGGTATTAATATTTAATGGCCTAGAGGAGGGAAAAACATCTGTATGAAATATGAATCAACAAACTTCCATCCGGTGGGGGAAAACAGCCTAAAAGCCTAGAAATGAAACTTCCCTTGCCTAAAATAGGAATCAGACAAAGCACACCCAAAGAGGGACACATTTTATATGTTTAGGATACAGTGATCCTTTCCTCTTCATATTCGGTGGAAACATCTTTTTGAGGTGCAAATGGCCTTTCTTCTATCCTATGGTAAGCCTCATTTTGAATCTAAAGGCTTCTAGCTTGAAAGAATTCTTAGGTAGAGTCACTCCCCTCCAAGCAACTATTTTTGGATTAGGTTGTGCAATCTTTGGAAAAGCTTTTTCCAAAACTTTCTATGGAAAGGAGATAATGACAGCATGAGCTTACAACTTTTTAAATGGGCCAATGTCATGCTTCTAATTGAAGATAGAAATCTTGGGATTTGTAGCTGATTAACAAGAATGAGCCTCTTCTTGCAAAATGAAATTGGTGTTACCTAAATGAGAATAAAGCCTTATGAAAGGAAGTCATCAAGGCTTTGCTACTTGCTTATCTTCATCTTTGGGCTCATCATCCTATAAATCATTTACGTGCTGTTTGGGGAGCTGGAATGTAATAGGATTACTGGGAATCAGAGGTGTATTGTAATGTGTGAGGAATCGAGGATGAAATGAAAATGAGATCACGAAGCGTGAAAATAGTGGGAAACAGGGTTGGGTTGAAAATTGGCGGAACAAAATGAGTTTTGTATTACAAATTGAGCTCAAAACGATCAATTCAATCATTAATTTTGGATTACATTACAATATTATCCCATTACAAGTCTCCCAAACACCCTCTTAAAGGGTCCGTGGATTTCTATTACGAGGCATAACAAATTAATTTTTGATCGACTTGCCTATATGGTTAGGGATGGCACACATACCTCTTTTGTAGTGTTGTTTAGCTGAATTGCTCCTCCATAGCACAAAGCTTCCCTTGGGTTTTTGATTTATCATTAAAAAGGTTTGCACTTGTTAAATATTTTTGGGTGGCAGATTTTCTAACAATTGGAATTTACATCTCAGAAGGAATCCCAATGATATTAAAATAAAAAAAAAAATAGACCTCTCTTATGCATCTTTTATCCTCCTTACAACAGACACAAGGCAGTGACAAAATCTTGTGGAAGCTGCACAGTTGAATGGAGATTTTTCTACAAAATCTCTTTTGAAGGATTCATCACAGAACACAATTATTGAACATTCAAATGCCTACGTTGATGTTTGGGAAGGTCACTACCCTAAGAAGATCAATTTTTTTTATTTTTATTTTTTTATTGTAGGTAGCTTAGCTATAAGGTGATAAGCACCCATGATAAGCTCCAACAGAAGATGCCTTACATGTTTTCTTCTCCACAACGGTTTGTGTGTAAAAACAGCTCAGAGTCTCAAAGTCACCTCGCCTCTTTTCTTTGTATCATGCAACTATGCATACAAATTCTGGAGCTTGGGTTTATGTAGTTTTGGTTGACTTCAGATTCAATGGATTAGAGCCCTTTTCCATTTGATTTGGCTCCTTTTGGAGTTTTGGTTTTTGTATGCCCCCAGTATTCTTTCTATTTTCTATTGGAACTTGGAATTATGGTTTCTCATTACATAGAAAAGGAAGAAGAAAAAAAAAGGAGAAAAAGTCAGTTCTATCCAAGAATTATCTACTGAACTGTTTAGATAGTCTTTGTAGTTAAATTAGATATACAAAAAAATTGCTTTTTTTATTTCTTTTTTTGTGCTTCGTGCTCAAACTTGAAGAGCACTATTGCTCTCTACTATGCTTTATGTACCGTGCAATTCCTTTTGTTTTCTGTTGTGCCGTTATATTTTAGTTGGTTAGTGGAATTAATTATGTCTGCTATGTTGTTGGTTGTGTTATTTCACTTTCTCAATTCCAAATGTTTCATACTAAAATAATATTATAACAAATTGCAGACTGCGATTGGGGGAGGTGGTGGAGATATTGGCAAGAAAATTAATCATGGTGGTGGTGATGGTGGAGATGATGATGGTGATGATGACGATTACTATGATGAATTTGACGACGGGGATGAGGGAGATGAGGGTGGGCTGTTCCGGAGAAGGAAATTTCTTGAAGAGGTATACAATTTATTAGTGACGAATCTGTGTTGCTATTGTTTTTTATGGGCTCATTTTTAGCACTAACTTTGTATTTGCTCTAGCTTTTTGATCGTAAATTTGTAGATGCAGTATTAAACGAGTGGCAGAAGACAGTGATGGATTTGCCTGCTGGATTTCGTCAGGCTTATGAAATGGTAGTGTTTTTTCCCCTTATTAACGTAATATTTTCTTGGAGGAGCAGGAAATATTTTATCATTTTCCTTTTGTGTTAATTTATTTAGCCTTGAACTTTGGCTAGATGCTGACGGATTATTTATCCCAGGGTTTAGTTAGCTCGGCGCAAATGGTAAAATTTTTATCAATGAATGCCAGGCCAACTGCAACTCGGTTCATTTCACGAGCACTCCCTCAAGGAATTTCACGGGCATTTATTGGCAGGTGATTTTCTTTTAAAACCTCTTCTAGAATTTACAAGGCCTTTCATCTTCGGTACTTGACTTTAATTCTTTTATCAATTCACCATTCTTGGAGGGGTGACTTGGTAACTCACTTGCTATAAGATATTAATTCTCCATTAACCATAAGCGTCTTAACATTAGATCCTAAACCTAAATTTAAGCAATGAGATAGTGTAATGTCTAATTCTAGATTATCCATGAATTCTACAGGATATTTAGTCTTGCTGCTACTACATTTTAGGATGGTGTCATATATGACAAAATGAGCTAAATTAATAACAAAAATAGCAAAACTTAAAGCTATTTGCAAATATAGCAAAATCTTAGTGAAAAGTCTAAAACCCCTTCAACACCACTAATACACAATTTCAATCCAAATCACTGTTACACAAATTTAGACAAATCAGTTTCTTTCCAACTATTTGCATGTTTTCTCTCTTCTTTGTAATTTTTCTTCAATGTTTTTGTCTTTGTAGTTTCATCTTTGGTCCATTTAAATGAGTTGAACCGTTTTTCTATTAGCTTCATTTTTTTCTCAAGTCATTTTTCTTCAATGCATGTTTTACTTAACTAGTTTATATGTGAGTGTGTGTTTATATAGATATATATATATATTTCAACTAAGTTCCTGATTAGTTCACAACCTTAGTTTAATAGTGCCTTTGTAGTTTTTTTTTTAAAGCCATTTCTTTATCAACTAAGTTTATTTATTTATTTATTTTTTATCAATTGAATTTCTTATTGCCATTTTGTATTTGACTCCATTCCTTTTTCCATCTTGTTTTCCCCCGCATTTCCTCGCTTGTTTCATTTGTCCTCATTGAAAAATTTTTGAGTGTCAATCATCATGGGTTGGCCGGTAATAGAAAACCATTTTCCTTCTGTACGTAACCGACTGACTGTTCAATAATTTGGTCAGGTTATGTCGGTTCTGAGTGAACGTTGAAGGTTGAATGTACATTGGTAGGTATGATTGAAAAACTTGAAATAGTAACTGACTAAGAAGTAGTAGAGAATAAAAGGGAGAGTAAAATGGGGAGGAGGGATGAGAGGGCACTACAACATAGAAGAAAAGAAGAAAGAAGAAGATAAAGAAATCAGATAAATGAGAGGGGGAGAATGGAAGAAAAAATGGGGAGAGAAAGAAAATAGAAAAGAGTGGAGAGAGGGAAGGAAACACGTTGGAAAGACAGAAAAAAGGAAACGTTATTTATTTATCTGTTTTTTCTTTTGCAAAATGCTAGTTTCACGATTATCGAAGGAAAAATGAACATTTAATATTTTTTGTTTTGGAAAAAGCTGATTTCACACTAATCAAAGAGCCATTCTTGTGAATTGGTTTCCTTTTTGAAAAAAAGTTACGGTGATCAAGGCATTTAAAACGATGCTTTTTTATATGTTCGATTGGTCGGTCGGGAAAATGCTCTCCAGCCACTTTGACCGACCGAAATTTGGTTTTCAGTTTTGAAACCAACATTGATCGAATATCTCTTTAACCCAACCAATCATCGTCAATTTGGTTGGTTTGATTGGTTTTTTCGTTTAACTTATTCACCCTTAGTTGGCCTAGTGGTGAATGGGCATGACTTTGATAAATGGCTAAAAAGACATGGGTTCAATTCATGGTGTCCATTTATCTAGGATTTAATATCATATGAGTTTCATTGACACTCAAATGTTATAGGGTTAAGCGGGTTGTCCCATGAGATTAGTTGAGATGTGATTAAATTGGCCTGAACATTACGGATATTAAGAAAAAAAAAAAAAAGAAGAAGAAGAAAGTTGTCAAGTGTCAAATTTTTTGGTTTGGTCGGGGATTTCTATTTCTTTCTCCTTTGGTTTTTGTGAGCCGTTGTCCAACAGGGAGACGACGAAGATACTTCTCTTCTTTCCTTGATCGAGGGCTTTAACTCTAGGATTGGTAGAAGGGATGTTCGTGTTTGGAGCCTTACCCCTTTGGAGGGCTTCTCTTGTAAGTCATTCTTCAGGATTTTATTGGATCCCTCTTCTCTTGTTGAGTGATTAAGATTCCAAAGAAAGTCAACAGGCTTTTGAGAAAGATGACTTCATTTGTGGGGCCTTTTTGTTGTATCCTATTTCAGAAGGCTAAAGGCTGAAGAAAACCTGATCACCTTTTTTGGGAGTGTTAGTTTGCAAGATTTGTGTGGAATGATTTCTGTTTAGAAGTTTGATTTTATACTTGCTTGTCAGAGGGATGTTTGTTTGATGGTCGGAGAGTTTCTCCTCTATCTGCCTTTCAAAGAGAAAGGTTGTTTTCTTTGGTTTGGCGAGTATGCACGTTGTTGTGGGATCTTTGAGGGAAGAGAAACAATAGAGTGTTTTATGGTGTGGAGAGGGATCTTATTGAGGTTTGGTCCTTGGTGGGGTTTCATGTGTCTTGTTGGGCGTCGATTTTGAATACTTTTTGTACTTATTCCTTATGCAATATTTTACTTAGTTGGAAACTTTTTTTTTTTTTTTTTTTTTTTTTTTTTTTTTTTTTTTTTTT
>QLSR01000420.1:1025259-1039107 GCA_031780015.1 Citrullus colocynthis | reverse complement strand
TTTTTTTTTTTTTTTTTTTTTTTTTTTTTTTTTTTTTTTTTCTTCCTTCTTCTTCTTCTTTCTGGGCTTTATTTTTTATATGCCCTTGTGTTCATTCATTTTTTTTTCAATGAAAGAAGTTGTTTCTATCAAGAAAAAGAAAGAAAAAAAATAAAAAACTCACAACATTTTAAGAAACAATTTCATCGGTTAGCTCACAACTTTAGTCTAATGTGGTCTTTTTAGGTTTTTTTTTTTTTTTTGGCCTGTGGCTACGTCTGTCTATAGATTGAGTTTCTACTTTTATTGTCTCGTATCATTGATAGACTTCAGTAAGTGATAAGAGTTTGTCACTAATTGACTTGGCCTATAAATGTAGTCTATGAGTGATTGACAAACTCTTGTCATCAATTGAAGTCCATTAGTGATAGGAGTCTATTGCCAATTCAAGTCATGAATTTTGTGTCAATATTAGGAATCTATTATTGTCTAGTATTATGATTGAAGTATATCATTGATAGAATTCTCACTGATAGATTAATTAATAGTTTAGAGCTAATAAACTTAATTGACGACTTATGTTTGCCTGTTGACTACTAATGTTGTTATCACTGATGTATTCTAATTGCAATCTATCAGGAATGGAATAGCCATCTATTATTAATAGTATTCAAGTAGGATGCATGTAGTTTATTGGTGATGGTGATAGAACCCTATCATTGATAGACTACATGCACAAGCTTTATATTTTATTGCAATTCAATAGGTATAGGAAAAAAAAAAAAAAAAAAAAAAAACCATGGTGCAACAATGCGACAATTTTTTCATAGCAATCATTGCAATTCTATTGTCCATCATGAGAACAACTCGGGGAAGTTTATCTGTGATTTCAAATTATTGCAAAAAACCAAAAGAAAAAAAAGAAAAATGTGAGTTAATTATATTAATAACAAGCTATAACTGATAAATTCTCATAGTATATTCTCTTACTGATATGACTAGTCAACTAGGAGCAGAGAAAAATCTATTCCTTGATAAATTTACATAACAAATCAATGATAGACTTTTATCGGTGATACATTTGCATGACAAGTTAATTATTAATGAGAAAAAACTCCATTACTGATAGAATTATATTTCTATATAAAATAACAAGAAAATATCAGTGTGTTAGTGATCTAACTTTAATATCTGCATAAGGTCTATCATCGATAGACTGAAACCACGTGTGAATTTTGGGATAGACTGAAACCACGTGTGAATTTTGGTCTATCTCTGGTACACTATGATGTGATAGACCAATATTGGTCTAGTTTCCTTCCCCCCCTCTCTCTCTTCTATTATTATCTTTTTTTTAATTTGGAGGATATAAATTTTAAAATGATAAAATCAACGGTGTAATTCTCTCCTGGTTACGAACTTGAATTTTTCTTGTACTGATCACTAGTTTGTTTCAGTGAGATACTGCATGCATTCTTTGAGAAAGAAATATATATTTTTCGAACTTTAACTTATTATACAATTGCACAGGATGTTAGCAGATCCTGCCTTTCTCTATAGGCTTCTTTTGGAGCAGGCTGCTACAATTGGCTGTTCAGCTTGGTGGGAAATAAAGAATCGCAAGGACAGGTTTGTTATTTACCCATACGGTTAAATGTTATTTCATTTCTATTTTCTTAATTTGCTTGGCTTACAAATTTTTGTACTGTTGTGGCTCCAGGATAAAGCAGGAATGGGATTTGGCGCTCATTAATGTTCTCACAGTTACTGCCTGCAATGCTATAGTTGTTTGGTCACTTGCTCCTTGTCGTTCATATGGAAATACATTCCGATTTGATTTGCAAAATACATTACAGAAGCTTCCCAATAATATATTTGAAAAAAGTTATCCTATGAGGGAATTTGACTTGCAAAAGAGAATCCATTCGTTCTTCTACAAAGCTGCAGAGTTGTGCATGGTCGGTATAACTGCAGGAGCAGCTCAAGGCGCTTTGTCCAATTTTCTCTCTAGTAAAAAGAAGGAAAGGTACAGATTATTCCCATTTGGCAATAAAAATGCTAATCAAGTGCTCCATTCTTGACTTGGAATCGCGTAATGTTTGCCCAGGTTATCTGTATCAGTTCCAACTGTGAGTACCAATGCTCTTGGCAATGGTGCTTTTCTCGGGCTCTATGCAAATCTCCGGTATCAGTTATTATGCGGTTTTGACAGAGCAATGATCAATCATTTTGATGTTATTGGAGTGGCTCTGTTTTTCAGCTCTGCATTGAGGTTCGAACTGCTTTTCCCCCATTTGAAATATCTGTAACATTTATGTGTAAAGCCTTAAACTTGCCATTTTGTTTCTTAGAACTCTTTGGTTTAACCACAATTTTATCCAAAAAGACATTATTGGATAAAGAATATTCAATAAAACCATTTTGGAATTGTATGTAGGGTTTTGAATGTGCAACTAGGAGAAAGATCAAGACTGGCTTGGCTTGGAGTGGAGGCAGACCCACTGGTTCAGTCAAGTGATCTCTTGAAGAAGGTTTACAACAGACCTTCTGAAGACGTTAGTAGGTCTTCTTCCTCGAAATGGTTTATTTCAAAGAATGCCATCATTTCTGGCCTTGGACTTCTTGGTCTCAAACAAACTGGTGCTGATTCCATCTCTGAAGGTGAGTCAGTACCCAAAGCACGGAGGAAGAGAGTTGTTCGGAAAAAGGTAACGGCAGGTTCGTCGTGATCTTCTTATCCAGTCAGTGCATTCTTCATTACCCAGTTTTGCAGTTTGACGATAGATTTGGTGCAAAGTTACCGTATAAATCTTTGATAAAAGTTAGTTGCTAGGTGGATGATATTTTTTTCCCTTTGATGTAACCGGAGAAATTCATTTGAAACTGAAGCGATGCAATTATTGTAAAATTTCCCTTGTAGGGATTTTTTCTTTATTCTTCTGGTTGGTGTTTGAGTATTTAAAATACTCTTCTTCTGGTATTATCTCTTTTGTGAATAAGGTTATCAAAGTAGTCTCTGTATGAAACTACAACCTTGACCTTTGTATCAGATTGAGTTATGTTCAGTTCTCCAATAGGAAAGAAGGGCAAATCTTATATTCCTAACACAGCAAAATAAAAACCACCGGGGAACTTGGGGGTGCAATTGCTAGATTGGACTCGAAAGTTTAAAATTTTTGTGTATAAACGACTAGAGATGTCCATTTACCACATGGGAACCGGAGGGGAATTGATGAATATATATTTCTCTATCGTTGATTGCACTTTCCTTCTTGCCTTTTCTCTACTTCACTGTTGGCGACCAATTGTGGATCGCTTGCGACTGATTTTTGTTTTTTCTTCCTCATTGCCCCCTCCACTTCTTCTTCCTCCCAACCTTTATTTTAAAGAATGTTATTAATACAAACCTCATGTAAAATTCATTGGATGGAAAGAAGTTATATGAATTTCTTATACAACTAAATTTCAAAACTTTGTTACTTTGTTATCAAAAGTTAATTTTGTAATTAAAAAAAAAAAAAGAAAAAAAAAGCTAAACTATTGTCATTCGTTCATGGTTGTCATGAAAATATTATTATTTTGTTATGCAACAGAAGCTTTGGACTTATTCACTTTTGTATATTTGTAAGGACCTTATTTAAACTTTAACATTTCAAAGTTTTATAGAGATAAATTGGTGTTTATTTACAGCAAGCATGTAAAAAATTGGTAATTATTATGAACTCCTAACCTCATTGGTTGCATTTACAAACATTAAAAAGTGAAAAAAAAGTACAAATGCATAAAAATAGTTAATCACTTACTTTGCTGACCTCTAAATTGTTGGAACCTTACAAATTTTTACATGAACTATTATTATGTTTAGATAAAATGTCTTTTTTTCTTGATTTTTTAAAAAAGGGACAATTGCAAATATAGCAATTAGGCCCAAAATATTTGTAGTATTACACAAAACAAAAAAATTTACAGCAAAATTTAGATTTTACCTTCGAAGTCTATCAATGGTAGCCCATATCACTAATATATCACGAGTAGGGGTATGTTAGTGATAGACAATATCGCTAGTAAAGTCTAGTGGTAGACTACATTACTGGTAGGAGTCTATCAGCGATAATTTATCATAGATAGATTTAGCTATATTTGTATTTTTTTTTTGTTAAATGTTGCTACACTTTATTATTCCTAAAAATGTTACGCAACACGATTACTAAAAAATGATATCTATTATCACCTCAACATGAATGAAAAAAAAATTATTGATCAACTAAAAGAGGCAAAAGGAAAAAAATAAAAGCTTCCCGTATAGAAAATGATTATTACTATTATTTTTAGGAAAATTATTTTAAGTGACAAAAATGTTGAAAATATTTACAAATAATAGCAAAATATCATAGTCTATATGTGATAGATCATGATGGACAGTGAAATTTTGCTATATTTGTAAATATTTTGGTTCATTTTTCTATATTTGAAAACAACCCTTATTTTTACTTTTTTATTCATTTATTCTCCACCTTTTGTTTGAATTTTACCAACATCAATTGGTCCAAATTGAATTTGGTTTTCACGTACTTTCCCCCGTCATTAATACACATCTTCCTCTCCTAGTTTTTTTCATAACAATTTTTATAATTTTCAATCCTCTCCAAGAAGACAAAGCTTCCATTGTTGGTCTCTCCAAGCTTCCATTTTCTTCTTTTCATCTTATTCTCATGAGAGATATTGTATTGTGAGGAGTGCATTGTTGAATGTTTCAAACTTGTAAATCTACTCTTTTAAAGAGTTTGTCAAATGTGTTCTTAGTTCTTCCAAGCTATTGCAAGGAGTTACTCTAGGACTCAAAAAAGAGCTGTTTTAATGGTTTGATCGTTATCTGTGAAAACAATTTAGTTTGCTTTTGAACTCGCAAAAAGAGCAGTGTATCGGTTGGGCTCTAATTCATGGAAAGAATTGCCTGAGAGAAGCATGGGGAGCGGAGTAGACCAGTTGTGCTGAACCACTATAAAATCACAATATCAATTTCTCTATCCCTCTCCTAATATATTTTTACAATTAATTTTTGTTATTATATTTTTGTTGTATGAAATTAATTACAATATATATTCTTAAAAACAATTGTTCATA
Organism: Citrullus colocynthis; assembly: GCA_031780015.1. Lineage (NCBI taxonomy): Eukaryota > Viridiplantae > Streptophyta > Magnoliopsida > Cucurbitales > Cucurbitaceae > Citrullus > Citrullus colocynthis. The sequence goes on along the minus strand of QLSR01000420.1, from coordinate 1,034,004 downwards.
TTTGTTTATTTTGATTAATAATTCTTAAATGTTTATCTTATTGATCAATCAATCTTGTTATTAGAATTAAGGGTGGTTTAAAGTATTATTATTAATTTCTTGCTTACTTTAGGTTGAATTTATATGGATGAAATTATTGTTGAAATTATTTATTAGCCAAAAGGTAATTAATATGTTTAATTTGGTCCATATTAGTAAAAATTTTAATTAATTAAAATAAATCCTATTTACCCGCTCTAGGATTGTCATGCCGATCCTGCAATTGGTATCGGAGCAAGGTCGTTTTTTTTTAATCAATTCTTTTTATTAAATGTTATTTCATTTTATACCTATTAATTGAGTTATTTACTCCAATAATTGGTATTAGAGCTAGTAATCAAATCATCGATATTTCCATCAACATTTGCTAAAATTAAGACCTCAATATTTTTATTGAAATAGATATTTTAAACCTTGGTTATGCTCAAGAAGGGAGAAGTTTAAGTTTGATACTATGACTAATATGGTTTTCAATCTTGTTTGGTTTTACTATCACTAGGTATGAAAAGGAAGAATTCAATTCAAAAGGAGTGAATACATTAAGGTCCGTTTGATAATGTTTTTGTTTCCTGTTTCCTGTTTCTATTTCTCATTTTTTAGGAAACAAACTTATTTGCTAATTGTTCTCGTTTCTTGTTTCTAAATTTTGAGAAACATTTCTAAAAAATGGGCCAAAATTAAAAAACAACAAAAAGTAATTTCTCATGTTCCTGTTTTATTTCTATGTTACCGTCCCACAAGTAATCATTATCAACTTTTGGTGTATTGGTATCAGACACCCATAGCAGATAACTTTCTTCTGTCAGTCATGAGTTTGAATCTCACTTGAAGTAATTTTCTCTTTGTTAATTTTGTTGTTTACAAAAAATAATTCTCCCATATTTATATTTTATTTTAATTTTGAATTTTAAAATTCTCCCATACTTAGATTTATATATTATTTTAAATTTTAATATTTATATGATTTTTTTTATATTTCAAATTTCAACTTCCAAGATGGGCACTTTTTTTCTTTTATATTTGTTTCCATCTTTTATATGTTATTTATTTATTTTATTAATTTTTCTGTTTACAAAAAAAAGTTCTACTATATTTAGATTTTATTTTAATTTTAAATTTTAAAATTCTCCAATATTTAGATTTATGTGTTATTTTAATTTTCAATATTTATACTTTTTTTTTTTTGTATTTCAAATTTCAACTCCTAAGATGGACACTTTTTTATCTTTTATATTTGTTCCCATATTTTATATTTTATTTATTAATTTTGCTATTTACAAAAATAATTCTACTATATTTATATTTTAATTTAATTTTGAATTTTAAAATTTTCCAATGTTTAGATTTATATATTATTTTAATTTTCTATATGTATATTAATTTTTTTACATTTTAACTTAGTGTTAAATTTTGGATTATGTGTGTTTATATATTATTTTAATTATAATATTTTTAGTATATCCGAAATTGAGTAGAATTTTATAATACATAAGCTTTGTTGACTAAGAAATTTATTTAGCTTAACTTTAATATTTACAACCATGACATTTACATAATTATATAAATTAACTTGGATTTGGCTCGACATCATATAAGAAAAATGACTCAAGTTAGAGATGATCGGGCAACATATGAAGGATACGATACAACTTTGTTATTATATTTAGTTGTCATCGAGACTTTACTTCTATTAAATGACATACACTTTTGATAATATCTTTTTCGATGTTTAATGTATGACATATCTTTTTTTTTTAATAATATTATATTGTTACAAAAAAAAAAAAAAACTAAGAAAGAAAAAACAAAATAGTTATCAAACAAATTTCTATTTCTGTTTCTTTTTTTTTTTTTTCAAGAAATAGGAAACAAAAATAATTATCAAACATAGTCCTATTTCTTGTTCTAAAAAAAGAAGAAATAGGAAACGAGAAACATGTAACAGAAAATAAGAACATTATCAAACATTGATTTCATGTGTGTATGTCCTTTATTCAAGGTGGATAGCATGAATATCAAGGAGCTGGCAAAGAAATTATAGGAAGAAAAATGGAGGGTCATGTTACAAACTTTTAGTTTTAAGTCAAATGGTGAAGGGAACGAGGAGTATGCAAAGAAATTGAAGGCTGATTTGGATTAACTTAGAAAATAAATATTTTTTAAAAAAATTATTTTCATTTAAACACTTTTGATAATAATAATTTAAAATAAAAATACTAATGACTTTCAAAATTTATTTTCAGTTGTTGCGAAAGACTTGTATTTCTTTTAAAATGACTTATTTTTTAAATTAAACACTTGAAAATGTATTCTGAACACACCCTGAATGGGGAAAAAAATTTACATGCTACATTTGTGTTGCATATTTCTGCTATTAAAATTTGATTATTGAGAATCAATATATTTCTTAGGGCTTTTTTTCAAATATAGTAAAATGAATCAAATTTACAAATAAAGCAAAATGTTACTATCTACTGTTTAGTAATGATAGACACTAATGAACTACTATCATGTATGACTATCTATCAGTGATAGATAGAAATAAATGTCTATCAGTGTCTATTAATAATACACAATTGCATTTTGTTTTATTTGAAAATATTCTTAGTACTTTAATTACCCTATTTTTTAGCTTTCAATTTTTAAAAATGACAATTGAGTTGTATTAGTGACTTAGATTTTTTATAATTACCTCTAAAAAAAAAAAAGAATTTTGTGATACCAAGGTATTTTGTGATCTTGAATAATAACTAAGTATGATTGTGCCAAATCAAGTCTCCCCTCATATCAATAGGTATCAATGATACACCTCTAAAGGACCATTCTCTATTGCATTTGGAGTCGAACGTGTTTCATTCTCATCCATAGTTTGGTTAACTTGCTGGCTTGTCTCAGTCTCAAAATTTACATTTACATTTCAATTAGTTGCTTTGTGTGAGTCCCATGAATCATTTTGGCCTCACTGATGATCGGTATCATGTTGTCTCCTATGGGTTAGTGTCGTTGTCTAGAGACAAATTTGATAGTAAAGGATTCTCATACAATGGAATCTCATCCTCTTTGTCAATCCATTTGAAATGATTCATTGTATTGTATGTTCACACCTGCATGATCGTCACTCACATTGTTGAATCCAATATATATATATATATATATATATATATATATATATATATATATATTTTATCTCTCTCTTATATACATATATATGTATATAAGAGAGAGATAAAATATATATATATATATATATATATATATATATATATATATATATATTTTTGATGCTTTGGTTTTATTGTTATGAATAGTTGAACTCTAGAGAGAACGAACATTACCATCGTTTCTTATGTAGTGTGGAGGGCCTTCATAGTACAACTGATATTTCACCTTCATTATGATGTCAAACTTTGAAGAACTAACATTTGTAATCCCATATATATATGTGAAGTCTAAATTCTTTGTATTTCAAGGTAATAGGCACATGAATTTCTATTATATCACCTTCAATATAAGAATTATGGTTCTGAGCCAAGACACTCCCATAATGAGTAAGTTGTTATCCTAAGAGAATACCAATAAATAAGTTGTAAGAAAAACCAAACAAGTCAATTTTCTCTCTCTATCTTGTCTCGCTATCTTGCACTCTCGCTCTATTGCTATATCTCGCGATTGCTTTGTCGCTCTTTGTTTTTGAATGTATAAAATTAATAGCATACATATCAAGTTGATAACGAGCGAGATGAAAGAGCAAAGAGCGAGAGCGAAATTGATAACGGGTAATTGAAAAACAGTCCAGTCCATAACGTCAACAAAAGGTGAAGAATCAATCGCCATTAGGCGACGAATATCATTTTGGCACAATATTTATGGTTATCCATTGAATTTTCCTAACTATCTCCGCCAGCCACCATTGTTGTCTTCTTCCTCGAGCTCCCTCCTCTATTTACAATATCATCCACACACTGACGGGGACAGACTTCTCATATACACACATCCACACCTTCCTCTCCCCCGGATTTCCCCTTCGATTCCTAGGGTCACCGACACCCTCCTCTCCAGGTACGTTGCGCAGCTTCATTATCTCCATTAATGGCGTTCATTTTTCTCCATTGAGCTCCACCGCCTTTGCCCAGTCCACATTTTGAAAGTTTTGGACAAAATTCTCACACCTTTGGTTAACCCTAATTTTTATTCGTTTATTCGTTTAATTGTTTGCCAAACTAAATTGTTATTTGAATAAGTTTATTAGGGATCTTTGTTTTCCCTTATCCTTGAAGTAAACAAAGAACGAGTCTCTGTCGATGCATTATCCCTTCGAAATCCCTTAGTCTATCTCTTCTCATTTGGGTGTCTTTGAAGTACAGAATGAATCAAATTCTCTCAGTTCTTCGATATTGGCTTGTGAATCATCCCATTATCCTCAATTTCGAATGGATTCAAGGCCAAATCTTCGCCTCCACGCCGTTGTTCCTCATCCTCACTGTTTTCTCTTACGTATTCCTCACCTTCCTCCTCTCCCACATTCCCATTCCTTCCATTTCCCCCCACTTTCTCAAGCCAATCTCAGCCCTTCACAACTTTGTCCTTCTTATCCTCTCCTTCATTATGGCCCTTGGATGCACTCTTTCTTCCATTTATCATGTGCCTCATCTCCACTGGATTATCTGCTTTCCACCTCGCATCCCACCAGTTGGACCTCTCTTCTTCTGGGCTTATGTCTTCTACCTGTCCAAGATTCTTGAACTCATCGACACCCTCTTGATTATCCTCACCGGGTCGTTTCAACGCCTCACATTCCTCCATGTCTACCACCATTCGACGGTCTTGATCATGTGTTATCTCTGGCTTCATACTTCCCAATCACTGTTCCCCATTGCACTTGTGACCAATGCGACGGTGCACGTGATAATGTATGGATATTACTTCCTATGCACCTTTGGGATTCGACCAAAGTGGAAGAGGTTGGTCACTGACTGCCAAATCTTACAGTTTGTGTTTAGTTTTGTGGTCTCGGGTCAAATGTTGTATGAGCATTTTGGTGGATCTGGTGCTGGTTGCTCTGGCTTTTGGGGTTGGTGCTTTAATGCTGCTTTCAATGGCTCTCTTTTAGCTCTTTTCATCAACTTCCATTTGAAAAGTTATGCTGCCAATAGGAAGAAGAAGAGGATATAATCTAAAACCCAATGATTCTTTTTGGTGACAATTTGGCTGTGCTTTGTTTATTTTAGATTTAAATCATTACAATTATTGATGATGCTTTGTTGTTTCAGTAATTTGCATTTTGTTCCTTTTGTTTGGTAATCTAGTGAAATCTAGCCACGCTCTATATTGCTCTAGAGACTGTAGGGGGAATGTCAAATCTTGACATTCTTCAATAATTCACACGTGTAAACAATCTTAGTTTGAAGTATGTAAAGTGATATGCAAACATATGATGTGGTCCAATTTTGAGCTTGAAGTAAAATAGTATTGTACTGTTAGATACCTAATAACAAAAACACTCAAGAACACTAAAGTATGGAAATATATGAAAACATGCTATTATTTATAAGAAATTAACAAGGTAACCTAGCCTTTTGGGAGGACTTGTCTCTCCCAAATTTACCAAAGGAAGCCTCACAAAATTCTTCACATTGAAAAAGCTATTAGATGGCTCGTCACTCAAATACGAATGTTAAACAAAAAGCACTGACAATCACTTGTAACAACCAACAAGTTAACAACAAGTAAAAGAGAGATTGCACACAGGAGTTAGTAACCCAGCTCGACGATAACCACCTACGTTTGGGAGGCAGTGTGCCCAGGAAAGATAATCCACTAATATTGAAGTGTTAAACATTTACAACAAAGTATTTATCTGTTGAGTATCGACTTCTATAGTAACTCTGCAGAGCTTAACTTGCTAAACACCCAGGTTTTCCCTAGATGACACTCTCTCTCAATTGTACTTAGGCTCCCCCTAAATGTAGTAATATTAGTGAAAGACACTTCGGCTTCCGACAATGTGCGAGACTCCTCTTAGCCTGATTATCTTCCTTGCAGTTTAGTGAACTCCTTTCAGTGATGGATCCTAGGTCTCCCTAAGATGGAGAAATCCTTCTCGAGAATGAAGTCTTAGGCTCTCTCCCTAGGGTAAAGATTAACTTCAAGGTTTTGCTCTCGTCGAATGATGAAGTTGCACAACGGAATAAAGTGAGCAAAGAACAAAATGGAATGATCCACAACTCGCCACTAAGAACAGAAATTCTCTCTTGAGCAAATGTGGCAGCCTTAAAAGACCACTATTAATCTCCTTTAATAAAACGAGGCCAAGTAAAGAAATAAACTTTGCAAACGGAAATAATAATCAGCATCTCCAATAAGGAAAAATATCAGCACAACATATCTACAGGAAAAATTCAAATAAGGAAAGAAAATATTATGCAAGAATTTCTATTGTCATAGTCAGATATTAGGACTATATTTGTGACAACAACAAAACCTTCACAAACTGCTTGAAAGAAATTGAGAGTCAATAACCAAATCTCCAACACAAATGTTTTCTCTCATCCCCACTATATATATCTCAAAAGACCTAACAAACTCCATGTCTAATTACTGGAATACTCCTTACTACTAATCTTACTAATAACCCTAATATTTTTCCAACTAGGAGTCTTACATGTAGGATAGGTTTCTGGTGGAAAGAGCTTTGTATAAGCAACATGCTCTGGAAATTGGGATCATTACTGGTAATTCAACTTGTACTTATGTGGTGCTTGCCAAGGCAAGATTGATGATTAAAATCAGAGGGAGGATAGGTTCGATTGCCAGAGAATCAATTGTGAAGTATGTTCATAACAGGAGTCTTCCCCTGCTATGCGTGATTTAGGACATCAATGAATAAATTTTGAGTTGTCTTGTGTTGAGTAGGGGAGCTCAGTAATCTTTGGCACTTTCTCGTAACTTAATGTAAGGAGAGACTATATTAGATTTAGATCTGCCGCTAACCATAAAATAGATTATACAGTTTACCGTATCATAGTAACTAAGAGTTAGAGAGGATCTCTATAGGAAGTTACAACGATTAGCCTTTATAAAATGTAAGCAGTGTTATAATGATTTTTGAGACCATTGAATGGCTTCAGATGCAAAGGTTTAACAGCACTGAGGCCTCTTCCTCGTGCTTTATGTTGAGCCTTTCTTCTTCCCTAAAACCGTTGAAGGCTCTTGTTTTGCATTCAGAGCATTCAATTCTGTTCACCGCTTGTCTTGCATTCAAAGCTGCTAGATTTATCCCTTAGTACTTCGGAATATCCATATCTTTGAATTCTTAAGAGAAGGGGAGAGTCAAATGGTTTGGAATGAGTGAAATCTGTGCCGAAATTTCCACTATCTTATTTTCTTAAGTTTTGAGAGTGAAGCTATATAGTGTATCAAACACTCATTTGAGAACGAACATACATTTTAGCTGGTATCAAATTGCATCAAACTTATTTCCGTAATCTCTGAAAGTGAAGCAATATGTTTATAAATGTTTAGGTGTGTAAATGAGTTGGGTTGCTAACCGATCCAAGCCAAATCGGGTCTGTCGAATCCAACTTTTGTTCTTTATGTCTTGCTTTTTCTTTTTCTTTTTTCTTTAGAAAATAAATAAATAAATAATTCACCCCTTTCTCTCTCTCTCGTGTCTGTCCTTTCATATTGAACATTTTCTTTTTCTTTTGCAAGTTGTAAATCTCTTGTCATTCATAAAAGGTCAAATAAACACTTAGGCCACATTCCCATATTTGTAAATATAATTAATCAATGGTAATCTAAAAAGTGCCCAATTAATCACAACTATTGGTGTTTACCAATATTATATAATTTTAATGAATGTTGGGCCCCACAAGAATTCCGATCTGTAATTCTGTTGCGGATACGAGAGTGGTCAATTTGATTTTATTGATAATTATGTGGGATATATTTCTCTTTTTGTGTGGGAGGATTTTTCAAATTTTGCCTTTACTTGTCATCCATCTCATCAAATTACCGTCCATATGGCTTTTGTTGCATTTAAATTGATATCGACATCTATGTATAAATGACAATATATCTGTGCTGATATGAATTAGGGATGCTTTTAAATATAGTAAAACATGTTAAAATATTTACAAAATATAGCAAAGTTTTACTTTCTATTTGTGATAGATTGCGATAGACCTAGATAGACATCTATCATTTTAGGGATAGACACGGATAGATGTCTATCTGGGTTTATCGCGCTTTATCACTAGTAGAAAGTAAAATTTTGTTATATTTGTAAATATTTTCAACAATTTTGTCATTTAAAATAATTTTCCTATTGATTATGGATACGGGTGATGTCGATATTGGTCTAAGTTTCAACAATGTCGATACACCTTTTTTTATTTTTAGTCATGTAGTGTAGTTAACAATCGATGTTGATACCAACATCGATATTGATATCAATACTGATCTAAGTGAGGGTATCTCATGCAATGCTTGATAAAATGTTGTGCACAACAATTAGTGTGTCTTGTGATTAATATGGATAAATGTATCCCATCCCCATGTGCTCGCAATGAGTTGAATTCTGTCTACAACGAGCTTGTGATTTTTTTTTCCTCATATAAACACTCTCTTTTTTCTCCTATTTGTCCAATTCTTACACAAAATTTCTTAATAGGCAAAAAAAAAAAAAAAAAAAAAAAAAAAAAAAAA
>QLSR01000420.1:970816-1025186 GCA_031780015.1 Citrullus colocynthis | reverse complement strand
AAAAAAAAAAAAAAAAAAAAAAAGAAATTAAAAAAAAAATTGAGATGGATTTGGAAATTAGATGGAGGGTGGAGGAGCGTGAGGGGAAATGGAGAAAGCCGAATCGGGGAGTGACACGTAAGTGAAAGTGATGGGACATGGGTAACAGTTAGTGTAGGTTAGCGTAGATACTCAAAATGGGAATAGCCAAAGGGCAAGTAACCACCAAAAAATGGCATAGAGGAAATTCAAGGTATGGATTGAAAGAGAAAATTGATTGGAAAAATAACATAAACAGTGTAACCCAATCACTTGACCCTTCATGTGTTTGAAGAAACCAAATAAAGAAAGGAAAAAAAAAAAAAAAAAAAAAAAAAAAAAAGACAAACTTTAAGTTAAAACATAAAATCTCACTAAATTTCAAAATCAAAATCTTTCCTTAAAACACACCAAAATGATAAATAAATACAAAACTACTTATGTACAACTTGTTCTTCATGTTATAGTTTATAGAACAAGTTATAGTTTATATACCTTATAATTGAAGAGAGCGTTTTATCAAACTTGACTGGTTGTTGTCAAGCAATGTTGCAACATCTCATTAGGGGTTGAACTATTCAAATTTCGGTTTGAGTGGTTCACTAGTCCGTCAGATGAAGGTGAGCCCACTTGAAGGTAAGAATTGCCAAGGAAAAAAATGTGCATCATACAGCCTCATAAGAGAGATAGACACAACTGGCTTGGGTACACAGCCCATTTGCAAACAAGTTTTGAAATTTTATATAAGTACTATCGGCCAGTTTTGGGTATATTCGATTTGGTTCAGACAAAACTCGAAATCGACTGAATTTAATTGGTTTTTACTATACATAACCCGAAACTGCCAACCCGAACTGATCACAAACCGAACTGACGTTGGTTTCGGTCAGTTTGGGCGATTTTTTTGGTTTTCAATTTTTACCTTGCACTCCTACCTTCATCTCATTACAAATCTCACTACTTAGCAACACAATTTCAAACAAATGCAACTTTGATCTCCTCAGAGAAGGAGGTCTAGAAAGTCTTGTATTCAAACTCTTGCAATGTTATTTTCGCTCTAATTAATATTGATTTTCACTCGTTAATGTTACAATACTGATATAATATTAAATTTGCGGTGGTTTAACAATTCTTGCCTAAAAATTTAGGAGGAAGGCATTCAACTACGAGCAAAATTCCAACTAAAGTAATTAATTACCACATACTTATTTTTCTACAGCACTTTTTAAACGGAGAATGGGTGTCATGAATGGCCATAATTGTTGTGGATGGGAGGAATATTATTTTGTTTTTTAGTTTTTTCCTTCTTTTCTTACAGGTGTAACTATTGGGTAATTTTTCTTCCTTACATCTATGTTGAGTGTCTTTGGGATGTCTTTTCAAGTGTTTAATTTAAAAAGTAAGTCATTTTGAAAGAAAAATAAGTGTTTGGTGTAGATTTCGAAAGCCATTAGTGTCTTTATTTTAAACATTTTTTATCAAAAGTGTTTAAATGAAAATGAATTTTTAAAATACATTTGTCTTTTAAGTTAATCCAAACGGACCCTTCATCTCCCAAATTTAAGGTATGTTATGTCTTGGTTGAGCCTGCAAACTTAAGATATACTAATTTAGGCATGGGATGCAGAGGCAAAAATTAGGTATTCAACATGTTGATACACACATTAACATTAAGCCTTAGTGACAATACTTGAAAGAAAATCACATTGTTTGCAAAATTTTAATACGAAGTCTAAAGAAAATGGAAGCATCCAAAGTTATAAGCTACATGTCAAGAAATTTCTCGAGTACAATAATGTTTGTGCTGAAATTATGATAACAAGATATAAAAATGAAAATGAACCAAAGCTAGACATATAAGGACCAAAAGGCACCTTGTGAAATTACAAATGACCAAATTGAACAAAGTTGAAATTATATAAACAAAAAATCTATAAATTAATTAATTACGAGAAATAGTATTTTTATTAATTTATATCAATTAAAAAAAATTCTTAATTTCTACCAATTTTCTAACAAAGTCATGCATGTTGATATATATTTATAAATTTGGAAGGTTTTAATTCCACATTTCCACATGTATGTTCTCATGTTATATTAATTCTTACCTTTGATTTTAGGATCCTATTTTAATTACTTTATTAATTTTTTAGATTTTATTTTATTTTATTTTATTTTATTTTATTTTTTTTTTTGTCATGGGTAAGTAAATTTATCTATTGTATTTATTGGTAAGTCTTATGATGAGTGCATAACCTCCATAATCTCTATAGTTTCAAGGGCATTTTAGTAGTCATTGAACTTTATTGTACTTAAACAATGGATGCTAGAAGAGAAAAAGAATATGCAAAAACTTTTACATCGTCGCTCTCTTTATGAGTTTTTGGGAGGTTGAGATTTCTCGAAAATTATAAATGAAGAGATTTAAACAATTCGATTGAGTCTACCATCTCTTTGAGTTTCTACCCATTCCTTCATTTATTATTTTTATTTTTATTTTTATTGTGAAATTGGATCCAAAATATGTTATATTATTGATGATATAAATACTTTTGTAGGAAAAAAAAAAAACTAAAATGAAAAGAAAATTAAATTCTGACACAGTTGATATTGGTTGTATTTCATTAATTAAGTTAGCAATGAGGGAGGTTCCATTTGTGTTTTTTTGGTTAGGGGAGTTGAATGCCTTTGATTTGCTTTCCATATTTTGGGACTCTTATTTATTACTATACTAATAATTACATAGCCTTTATAACTTGGACTTTGATTTCATTTACACCTAAGTATAGTACACTGTCATTGCTCATTAAAACCACAATGTTATATATCTATATGCTTGTCTTGAGTAATAATGTACCAGTAAAATCGGCAACCTTCAATAAGATACATTGGTGTGTCTTTATCGAGTTTACTATTTTATTAAGGTAAAAAAGAGGGACGTGAAAGTCAATAATACACTATTTGTCGTGTTTGGATATTTGAAGAGCCAAAACTTCGATCAAAATCACTTTTATTCGTCCAGTCTAAAAGAATGCAAAGTCCTATTTATTTATACAAAGCTCAATACCAAGTAAGTTTGATTAGAAAGGAACTGAAAGACTATATCTGTGCTAACTCGACTCCACTCCTACCAGGGCTTGAGCCCTTGGGGTGGGTAAATCTTTATCAAAACAATCTGGACTAGCTCAAAAAGGTGTTTGAAATTGATTCTAAAAGAACCTCTTTTACTAGGCTTATCCGGGGGCAGCTGCTATGGGGCTCTCTTTTCTCTACTTAATTTAGACTTTCATTTGTCTCAATCTCAACATGCGCATTAGAGAAGAGGACTAGATTTGATAGGGACGGAGAATACCACTCTCTTAATAACAAGAAGACATTGTTTGCCTTTCAATAGAAACATTACCCTTCACCGTAGTAGGCAAGCAGGCAAACTATATTGTAACAAAAAAGATTGTTTGTGGGAGACAAAAATAGAGTGAAAATAGACTTAGAACATGTTTGGGAGTGATTATAAAATGACTAAAATCCCTTTTTTCATTTTCAAAATCACTCCAAAACATATTTTTAATCATTCAAAATTAATTTTGATGATATAAAAATTGCATGTAAGTGTAAAATTGAAAACTGAATTAATTATAAGTGATTAAAAGTGTATTTTCAAATAATTTTAAAAATTACAAAAATAATTTTAACAATTTTAAAATTACTCCCAAACATACCCTTAATCAAACTTATGGATGAAATAGTAAAAAAGTGAAGCATATCGGCGGAGAAGAGAAAAAAGTAAAGAGATTTGGGGTTGCTGTGAAGCATCTGTTAAATGGTGGAGCCTCCTTCCTTGCGTTTAGGTTAAAATCAATTTCTCGCATTTTGAAGATGTAAGGATTGGATTTTATTATATATTTTTTTTTCGTATTTTAATACATCTTCACATTTTAAAAATGAAATGACGGTTCAAATATATTTTTTTAATGTTTATACTTCTTCGCATTTTCAAAATACTACAATATTTCTCTCTAATGAGTTTCAAAACTATTATATAAATATAATGCGGTTAATAAAAAAAATATTTAAAAAATAGTGTGTATGTATATATTTTAGTATAATAATTTATAGTGGGAGATTTGAACCTTTGACATTATGGTTAAGGTTAATATGCGTCTTATATCATCTGAATTATGTTCGTATGTTAAAATTCAAAATATACCTGAGATGATATGCATGACTTGTAATCAAATTTTTTTAGCTTGTAAACAAGATCGTAATAAAAATTTTAGGCTCCATTTAATAGTCATTTTGTTTTTGGTTTTATATGTTTGGAAATCATGCTTATTTCTTTATTACAATTTTCAGGTAGGTTTTCATATTCTTAGAAAAAAAACGTGTTTCAATGCCAAAATTTAAAAAAAAAAAATCAAGTTTTTAAAAAACAACTATTCTTTCATTTTTAATAATACACTTAATTGTTTTTAATATTTTTTTAATCAGAAAGTAGATAATAAAGCAAGGAAACTACGGAGAAAATAGTGCTTATAAGCTTAAATTACAAAAATAAAAAATAAAAAATAAAATGGTCACTAAACAAAACCTTAATTATGTTTGAATTATTGATCATGTGAATTATATGGGTGCATGCATTTTATTACGATAAGCTTAAAATTGCCAAAGTCTTAGCATCCTTATCATTAACCTATCTCAATGTAGAAAAAAAAACTACAAAAACACTAAATATATATATATATATATATATATATATATATATATATATATAAAATTGCCAAAAGTCTTAGCATCCTTATCATTAACCTATCTCAATGTAGAAAAAAAAACTATAAAAACACTAAATATATATATATATATATATATATATATATATATATATATATAAAATTGCCAAAAGTCTTAGCATCCTTATCATTAACCTATCTCAATGTAGAAAAAAAAACTACAAAACACTAAATATATATATATATATATATAAAGAGCTTAATTACAATCAAAAGAATTAATGAAATTAATGTGGATTTTGGAAGAAACATGAATGACTTGAAGCTTGTTGCTATACATATTTTGGAAAAAAAAAGGGAATGGACCTTCAGAAAAACTCTTCGGATCTAAATTTAACAAAAGTTGGCCTGTTTAACATGACTTTTTAAATACTTAAATAGCGATTTTCAAGTACAAAAAAGTGGTTAATTTGATGAGGAAGTAGTTAGAAAGAAGTTTAATGGGAAAGAATTTTACATAGAGAAAAAAGAAAATGGTGAGTGAACATTGATTATTTGTGTGTGGTGAAATTAATTGGAAAAGAATTAAATGTAAGAGTGGGAATTCATTTCTATGTTATGTGAATAGAAGTGATAAAAATGTGGAGAAGATGAAAGTTAGTTAGGAGGTATATGTTAAGATATTAATAGGTAGATAGAAGTTACAAGTTATACCATATGTGTGAGTGTGACTAAAGAGAAGTTAACTAGTATAATATACATTTGGTATATCACTTGACAAATTTAATGCATTTAACATATATCATCAACATCAAAATTAAACAAATCAAATGAAAATAATTCTATATCAACATGAAACAAAAAATGAAAATAATATTTATTATAATCAAACAAACAACGTCGACTATAATACAATTAAAGTCATGATATATTAGTTGTATAAATGATATAAATGATCTATATCAATTGATATAACAAATTATAAAGTATATCAGCTATTCCTGCTAATACACAAATAAGGGTAAAATTGTAAAAATACAAAAATGAGAATCATGAATATATTTAGAAACACTCTTCTGTTTTTTTTTGGCTACCCATGGCAATTTTTCTTTCTTTCTTTTTTTTATACATTTTTCAATTTTAAAATGCCTACAATTCTCTTTTCTATCCATTAGGACAGAAGTAGTATTTTACATGTGAAAATGGTTAAAAAAATATATATATATATATATTTTCCATAAGAGGTCTATCCTAAAGAATTAATTTTTTTTTTTTTTTTGTTATCTTGCACAATTTTCCAACCTCGAATCTCCATATTTTTTAACTTAAGAAAAAAAAAAAAAGGTAGTGCAATTATTTGAATATTAATAGCTTTCATTTTGGCGTGATAAAGAATAAAACTTGCCTACCTCAGCAAGGATCGTTTAGTCACTTAAAGCGAAGTCTAACATCAAACGAAGAAATGAGATGACCACAGTGAGCATAAATCAGTGGTAATTAGTATGCAATCTTTCTTTTTAAGGTTGAAGGTTCACATTTCCACACATCACATTTGTTGTACTAAATAAAATCAAACAAGTCATAATTAACATTAATTTGATATATACCTAATTCATGAGTAGATAGCAATTCAAGAGCCCATATATTTTGAGTTATGTTAATTAATAATACCAAAACGAGCATGACTCAATGCTAATTTAAGTATCAATTGCCGTGGATTATGAAAAAAAAAAAAAATCAATTATAGTCCTCCCACCATATTTTGCACCTATTAATCAATCAAGTTCTTGTTACTCATCAACATAAAAAGTCACTCTCACTCCATAGCATTTAATACAGAGGCTGAGTTGATTTATGACCTTGGTTGGTTTGTGGATGGTTGTTTGATGTTCAAGCTACAAGACCATGCTTGCTTTAAAATATGGAGATATTTTTTTCTGGAACAATGGCGTTAGTAGAAACATTGACATTGTTAAAAAGTATTACCATAGCGATGGATCGACTTTGGTCTATTTTCGTTATAGGTGGAGGTCGATTCTTCGATTCCAGACAAAAAGAGACAGTTTTGTTAAGGATTTGTCCTCACACACAATCTTGCATGTCATTCTTCGCAAAAATACAGAGGGTCCATCGACTTTCCATTATGTTGTTTCCTTATTGTCTTGCTTAAAAAAAGAAACAAAATCGCTATCAAATTTGAGCTATTTATACAAGATCTTGTTAAATTATCGATTAACTCAAAATTATAAGTTAATAGATAAAAGTAAATTTAACATTATATCATCTAATACTCTTTCTCACTTGTCAGCTTGAAATATGTGAAAGGCCTAAACAAGTATTCATGTTAATTGGGAAGAAAATAACATTGCATGAGTTTGAATAAAGTACCTGCTATAGACCACCTACTTTGATACCATGTTAAATTATGGATTGATCTAAAAGTTTAAACTAAAGAGTGCAAATAAATTTTCTATTATATGATCTAACAGAACTAGAATTCTTGAGTCATAGTCTAGCAATTTTTTTTTTTTTTTTTTTTTTTTTAAATCCCGAAATCCACAATACAAATTTAGGTTGCTTTATTTTCACCCCCAACATTTTGAATGTCTCCTATCCCATATACAAAATTCTGAACTAACTTTAGTATATGTTTGGGAGTGCTTTTAAAATTGTTGAAATCATCTTTGTTGTATTTAAAATTACGCTCGGAAATATACCTTCCATCACTCAAATTCAATTCAATGTTTAATTTTATATTTTAAAACATATTTTTCATACTATTAAATTAATTTTCGAGGATTAAAAGTAATTTGATTTTAAATTATTTTGAAAAAAAATATATAATTCTATGATTATTATTTTATTTATCACTGTGAATTATCATTAGTATTGAAATTAGAAAATGAATATGCCTAATTCATATTGATTGCAGAACAATTATGAATGGATGATCTGTGCATGGAATAATTCAGAATTATTGCATCTTTTGTTGTAAATAAATTAATCATGTTGTTTTCTTTTATTATTTCTTTTTATTCAAAGTTAAATTTGGCTGAATATATAGCTTCATTCATAATTGTGTTGTTGAATAATGAGATTCATTATCTAATCTCTCTCACGTAGGACTTTTTTAGTAAAATTATTGTTAATAAATATGGTAGCATAATTCTTTTTCATTTTTTTTATCCTAATAATATTTACATTCACCAATATTTGAGCATCATACACGATACTATTATTCTTCAATTTGCTCTGCCTCTAATTCACATTGTAGCTTTGTGTTTGTAAATACATTTTTAACGTTTGTGAATGNCCCTTAAGGAAGATCAAATCCAATCAAATTGCAACTTTATGGTGAAAAGAAGAAGAAAACCCTGGAAGTGGAGTTTGGGATTAGGAGCTAACAAGAAAGCAGCACAAAAAAGATAGAAAATAAAAGCAGAACAAGAAAGACAACAAATTAAAAAAAAAAAAAAATTCATGGTGAAGAAAAAGAGGTGCAACAATGGAGTGGAGCTTGAGATTGGGAACAAGAAAGAAAACATTGAACAAAATGAAGAACTGAAACTTGAGATCTGGAGAGAGAGAATAAGGAGAGGCAAAGACAGGAAAAAAAAAAAAAAATAATGAAACGTAGGAACGATAATTTCAAATTAATCATTTAAAAGGGGGAAACGTGGTAACATAAAAAAATATGCCACGTGGCAAGGCTGCAAAGCTGTGCACCCATTGTGTAATGTGCGCACCCTTCCTTTGTTTCAGGTAGAGAGAATGTGTACCAAATTAACACTATATTTATTTTTATGAAGGAAATGAAAAGAGGCTGTTGTTAGGAAACCATGGAAGTGTACTTGTGTGTACTGTTTATTACTGGATTTTTCCCCTTTTCTTCCCTTAATAATTCGAAAAAAAAAAAAAGAAAAAGAATAATAATAGTGCAATTTGGGTTGCATTCATTTTGTGCAGTTTAGATGCGCACTAATAAAAATCTCAAGCATATATTTTTTTTAAAGAAAAATTGAATTAAATTTTTTTTTTTCTTTTACTATGTTGGAAAATAAGGTGCATGGATTAGGTGCAATTGCCCTTAATATTCTGTAATATATATGGTCACGTATATGAAAAAGTTTAACATGTCTCAAAATCCCAAATTTATGTAAATGTTAGTAAAAATTGTAAACAAATATTGTGCAAAATGTACAAATTGTAAACAAATTTTCTTGTTTCAATTTTTAATATTAATTTCTTCTTTGTTTATATCTTTTTTTTTTTTTTAAATGTTGTTCACCTAAATGTCTTTTTTTTTTTTTTTAAATGTTGTTCACCTAAATGTCGTGGTTGAATAGTCAAAATTCGCTTCTGTAAGATTCAAAATCAAATTTGGAGGAAGAAGAGAGGTTGAGGAAGATGATTGATAACAAAGGAGAAAAATGATAGGGGTATGCAATATGTATAAGAGTACATATTTATATAGATATTATTGCCATAGTATATGTACAGGTTTATTTTTAAATTTTTATTTTTAGTTTTCAAATATATATTGCTTTACTTTTTTTTTCAAATAATTAACTGTATTTTATTTTCCATAATTATATATGCCATAATTTATCAAGTGTTATAATTAATAAAGATGAAAAGATATAATATGGGGTACATATTTACAAAATAACTAAATATATACGTGTATATATGACAAAGTACATTGAATATATATCACAATAATATGAAGATATCATCTGTCTTACAAGTTTAAATATATGTGTATATATGACAAATTATGTGGAATGTATATCTCAATTTCATATATATACAGGTGAATATATGACAAACTATGTGAATTATAGAACTCAATAGAAGCGAGACTAAAATTAAAATATGGAATATATATTATATAACAATATCATGTATTTGTTCTAATTATATTTGAAATAAATCTTGTATATATTTGAAATAAACTTCGTATATACATAATTTAACATTAAATACAATCTATCAAAATTAGGGATTCTTAATTTATCTACAATAATAATAAAAAAAAGAATAAATTATCTTGAAACCTACTAATGGATTTATTCATGATCACATTAATTACAATAAAAAAGAATAACCATTAAGGAAACAATAACCATTACACCACATTAATTACATATTAAATAAAAAATGATTTACCAAAATAAAAGTCAACAAACGGAATATATTTTAGGAAATTAAATACAAAATCTAGAAATATTAAATTAATAATGTACAAAATATCTAAATTTCTATTTAAAAATTCCTTCAAAGTTATTTTCGAAAAATATGAACTCAAAGGATTTACTATGCAAGTCTTCCTTGAAAAAATTGTAACAACTATATAAATTTGAGTTTTTAATTATTATCATTTGGGAGTTTTTCTACGATTATGAAAAATTTAAGGGTCCAATTTTAACATTTGTAAAAGTTTGAGGGTAAAATTTTAACAATTGAAAATTCAAGGGTGTAATTACAATTATCGCGATACTTCAAGAGTGATTTTTGCAATTTACTCATATATTAATTTATTGTTAATTTTCTATTTTAGTTAGGGGAGTATGTACTTCAGTGATTTTAGATTTCTTTTCCAAGTAATGGTTAGGAGTGGCTACATAAATGACAAATAAGTGCAAAATAATATCATATGTAGCATATTTACAATTGCATATGTAGCACAAAAATAGACCCAAATATGATAAAAAAAAACTAAAAAATCCACGTGCAGGCCACCATTTTGCGTGCTTCTTCTTCCTAGCTTTCCCAAATTGAAAGCTATCACTGATAGCATGTAATGACTCAACTCCTTATGACTTAAACTAGACCATCGCGATATGCATGCACACATCTCAAACGATTCATTTTTCGTAATTTCAGCTAAACCAAATAATTTTATTAAAGTAAATAAATTTACGAAAATCCAAATAATTGAAAATCTTAAACATGAAAAATATGAAAACTTGTGCGGAAATATCTGTCTAGTCCCAATGGCACGATCATGGATTCCTTTCGTCATTTGTTGAGGTGTCATTTCCCTTACCTGAAAAACATAACATGAAAGAATGAGTACAAAATATTCAGTAACACCACGACTGGGGTCAGGCTAGGCACTTATATCCAATAAGTGCAAAATACTAGTAGAATATGTATAAATAAAATAATCTTGGATGGCCATCTAGTGATCGATTTAACCCAATCTAACACGAACCTGGTGGGCCGAAGGCTCACAAACATAGTAGGGCACTCACTGGCACCCGATAACATAGTAGGCAACCTGTTCGTTTCCAGGAACATAGTAGGAAACCTGTAGGCTTCTGATAACATAGTAGTGTTAAAAGCATAAATCGTCACTTTTATCTCAAGATAAAACATGCTCATAGTAAATTCACACCATAAATCATCATGCAAGTCTCAAAGTCCCACACACAATCATATCAAACACATGCTAGTCACATCATGCTCATAAAATAGTCCTAATCATATCAGGCTTCTCAATTTCATCCAAACTAAACAAATCAATCAACTATCTAAATTGTCTGGCTCAAGGGCGATTCTAATAGTAATATTACTTACCTCAAATTAAGTCCAAATATGTTATCGCAGCAAAACAATTTCCAACAAAGCTTGAATACAAACCTACAAAACAAATTCCAAATTCAAGTCCAACCCCAAAAGCCTACTTCTGCTTAACAATTTAAGCAAGTTACTCCAAATAACTTACCTAAGTGTAGTTTGAGCCACATTCATTTTAGCAAAACAAGCAATCAAAGAACCCTAATTAATCTATTGATTTAGTTTTGTAACGATACTTCAGAGGTTTAGAATAACAGCCATCGAAGGGTGATCAAGTTACTCCTCCCCTGAATTGAGACAATCTCAGCTAATTACTAATACCAGAATCACTCATATTCCTATAGATCTTATCTGCTGTTGTTTGGTCAAAGATTTATTAAACTAGCTTAAATCATCCCATTAAGTGTGACCCTATCATTTTTGGATCCTGGAAGTACGCTTCAACAGGCTATCGTTAGGAAAGACAATTGTTGAAGATTAACCTAAAAAACCCTATCCATTTTTGGAGTTTGTGTTGTTCCGAATCCCATGATCAGGCCCTCTGATAGCACCTAAAATGTGCTATCTTCTTCAGCTTAACTCGGGATCGTTGTATTGTTTAATGTGTCTATTATGTTATTTTGTAGGTTTCGAGCACTTGACAGGTAGAACGGGGTATTAGCACCAAAACCAGGCTAAAAGGGGCAAAAACGGAGTTCCACGACATCAACCGGGAGATAGAACTCCAAAAAGACGCCCTTGAAGCCCTGATGCTGCGACGCTTTTTCCTGAGACGCTTTGTTGAAGAAATATAACAAGTGCCGTGGCACTCTGGGAAGTAAACGCGGACAAATTACCGTTAGCGCTGCGGCGCCATTTTAATTTTGGCTTAAATTAGCCCTAGCCGCCAACCATTCAGAAAAAGAGAGCAGCCGGAGTCCTAAATCATTTTTAGAGTTTTTCACTGCATTTTCCTTCTTTTCATCTTGAGAAGAGTTTCTTTGAACAATTATTGGGTGAACAAGCATGTACCGAGGCTAAGGTAACGTTTTCTAGCTTGGGTATTAGGGATTTTCTATTGTAATTGATGTTTCTTTTGAGGTTTTGAACTTAATTCAATGTATGCATGATTTAATTCCGAGTTTTCAAGATTTATGATCAATTTGTAACGTTGGTGTTTATTTTGATTATTGCTTTTGGTTGTATTACAATTCGTGACAAATTGTTGTATGTCAATCATAGGAAGCAATAGGTTAGGTTAGCTTGCAAATCAAGATTGGTGATGCGCATTGTTTTAATCAACCTAGAATTAAATTGATAGGACATTCAATCTAGGTTTATCCAGTTGCATGTCCCGCCTAATTTTTCCTTGAACTTAATGCGATTAGGTTTACCCAAATTGTGCATGCTTTTCATCGATTTGCTTAAATCTAACTTGTCGACTATGACAATTCAATTCTAGCGTTTCCAGTTGAATTGATTAGGTGCTAGCTTCAATGAATTTAGTAATAACGAACCAATGATAAGAACATCGAACAAAGGAAATCTCGCGTAACCCAAGCTAGAGCTTCTTCCATTTAATTTTTGCTCTGTTTTACTTTTCGCATTTTATTTTCATGAAATTTACTTTTTCTTGTAATCAACCTTTTTCAAACCCCCCTTTTGGTTACCTTGAATTGAAAACTTTTCAACTGTGAAATTCGAGGGCTCCCCGGCAACGGCGCCAAAGGGGTGGTTGCTCCAAGACGACACACAGACAGATCATAACAATCTCACGGTGCAACCTAGTGAAGGAGACTGTAGGATATGTTTACCCATGTTCTTCTCTCACTTAGTTTCCCTATTCACCTTCGTATTGACCCATGCAAACACTTTTCGAAGGGAGGATACGCTCAGGGTGACATGAAATCGAGCATGGATCTCACGGTGTGAACTCTTAGGGACGTGAGAGCAAAAATTTGATATATCATATATACAATTTTTCTCCCACTAAAATGTTCTACCAGTTTTAGGGTTTTAATTATACTTAGTTAAATTCCAGCTAAATGAATCTATCTAAGTCTATATTAAATTAGTCCAATGCAACATTTATATTGATTGGTTAACAATATATGGTTTTTTTAATTTATTAAACACTTTAATAAATTTAATCATTAATTTCATGCAATAAAATGTTTGACTAATTCACCTCCCAGGTCAGTTCCTAGGTAGAGGTGTTTCCTTTCGGTTGACTTAAGTATCCCAATCTATAGAACCTTTCTTAGACAGAGGTCTCTTATAGGCAAACATTTTATATTTTAATCTTTTATTAATATAATTTTAATCCTATTAAAAAATAAATAAATGATTAACCTATTTTTAATCAAATATAAAGTCTAAGTTTCTATACTTTAAACAATTTAAAAAAAATTAAATCTTATGTTAGCATGCATTATAGATTTTAATATCTAATTCATTAACTTTATAAGAACTATAAACAAAATGAATTATTAAAACCTATAACATGCATTCCATGATATATCTTTATTAATTAAATATAATAATTATAAACTAATTAATAAATTTTAAATATCATGTATTTATTTTCATTAACATATATAACATAACTCTTATATTGAGCATTTAATGAAAACTATATTTTAATTTTCATGCATTCATATACTTGAGGGAGACACCTTTTTTTTTTCTTTTTTTTTTCTTTTTTTTTTTTTAAAAAAAAGAGTTTAGGGAAACACCTAACAATGAAATATAACTAATGGAGTTAGAAAACATGCAGTTAAAGAAAAACGGATGCAAAGCATTTTAATTACATCAATTCAAAGGAAAAACATGCTTGAATGAATTAAGATACAAAGGAAGCAACACTTGTTGTAGCTCAAAATTTGTTCCCGAGAACCTCCAAAAACTGATCACGACTGTTCACGAACTACCACTAGAGTTTCCTTGCTATTCTCAGGCTTTAGAATGGATGGTGGGATCCAAATTTGAGTAGAAAAATGGAGCAAAAGGTGTACAAAAACTGGTTTTGGCTGAGAGAGAATGCTTTTGTGTAAAGTTCTATCTTCAAAAGAACAAAACCTCCTTTCAACCTTTTTTTTTCTTTATTTTTAAAGAGAAACTTATGCATCCAAATATACATGCTGAAGGGCACCACCTAGTGTGAATAAGGTGCTTGAAGAAGAAAATAATTTGCATGTGAAGGAGAAGTCTCCACTTCCTCCTTCACCATGCAATTGAAAATTATGTTCTCAATTTGAAACATTGAGAAATCAATTTTTGATTTCATAAATAAAAAATTCAATTTAATATAATTAATTTAAATAATAATTAATTAACCAATTAATTAATTATATTAAATTAATATTAAATTTATACTTTTCAACTTTTATGACAATTTCAAACTCGATGAATCTCTATTCACCGATATAATATTTAAATCACATTTAAATATTATTAAAAATCCCAATTCGTCTAATTCACAATTAAACGAACCAAATCATAAAATATTCATTTTTTTAAATTTGAACAATTTAAATTGTCTCAATATACTGTTCTAGGATTTAGTCCACGAGCTAACAAGGGGACCTAATGAACCTACAGATCATGAGCTCCAACGATCCGAAATTAGCCGGTTAAACTCTTTAACCTAGTTAATTAACATTTGTTAACTATCGGGTCACTCCACTAAAGCCCAGTAGCTGTACTCTCTTCACTGTAGATAGATTTCTATCGATTTGATATAACCATAATTAGTAAGTTGATAATTTACAAGTTGTTGGTAATTACAGGTGGGTCAAAATACCCTTTTACCCCTATAATTACTTCTTGTTCCTTAAGTCTCATCCTCTAATGAACAATTGATTTGTGGTCCAACCAACAAACCAAGTCCCTCGCAAGCCAATGAGAGGGTGGGGCCCCTTGTTCAAGACCAGGATTCAGTACTCAAGAGAACAACTTATCTACTATCTTTTAATAAGGTAGGAGTGAATTCCATCTTGCAGGGTTATGTCCTCAGCTATCTGCCTGATCTTATCCCTAAAGTGGGAGGCATATTGAGTCGGAAAACTGGCCACTCTCACCCATGCAGATTAAAGGATAATCTCAAACAAATAGGAGTTCCTAGTTAGCTCAGGATTAAGATCGAGTTACTTAGGTTATCAGGTTGAAATAATCAGTTTTAACAGTAAACGGTGTTATAAAGTAAACGTGATTATTTCTTAGGCCAGTCTTATGCAAACTCATTGCATAGGATACCCCCACTCACAATGTCTACATGAACGATTTAGGATCACATCGTTTGTATCAAATACTAAATGGGTCGTATCCATAATGTTTCCAAGATAAGGTACCCAACCTATATCTATATACTATAGACCATTTTTATTGGCTGTAACTTAAACTTGGTCCACTTTTATCATATAAAGTCTAAGCATTCACCATATAGCGATGAGTTCTTAGTTTATTAGATTTAAATGCAATTCACATATTCAATAACAACTTTACTGAATAAACCTCGATAGCAACTTTATTGAGAATAAAATCCATAAATTATAGACAACGAGTTTTAGGACATAAAATGTCACACCCCCTACCGGATTATCCTTTCTCAACCCGAGAAGAGGTGTGAAGACAACAACCTTGACTCTTCTGTAAGGTTCACTGTCCAACCATTTCCGTCAAGAACAGCCCAGACGAGGTTTCCATGTAGGCAAAGCATCCCGAACTCGCTTGCTACCTGGAAAATAAAATAAAATAGGAAAACGTGAGCTACAAGCTCCGTGAGTGACTGACTTTGTAAAAACTATCTTTAGTTCGAACAGAGGCATGTCAAAACAATATTCATAAAACAAGGATTAAGCAAAATAGCTTTTCCGCAAAACCTTGTCAATCTTGGGAATCCATTCTAAAACATATAGAATCGTTATCAAATAAATAATTCAGAAAGATCATTTAGCATTTCAATCTTTTCCCTTAGTTGAAGTGGAGCAAAACTCAACACCCCAGCGTCGAAAACATATAAGGCTCGATGTAGAGCAAGACTCAACGCACCTGCATATAACCTCTATGTGCACATAGGAATATGGCGGGTTGCCCATGTACCTTCTCATGTCCTTGAGTACTGGGTCCCGGGGAAGTTCACATGCGTTATTAGCATTGATCCTCCTCTTAAACATTTATAGGCGGGTTGCCCAAGTGCTGGGTCCCGGGGAAGTTCACATGCTTATTAGCATTGATCCTTCTCTTAAACATTTTCTCCATCAATTTACATAAATAGTTCATCAAAGACTTTTTAGGAAACAAGGTGTTCCTCGATAAATATATTTTGCAACATGCCTTTCGTTACCATAAAGCATTCAAGTAAATCATGCCTTTTAAACCATAAATTCAAGCATTACGCTTTTCACAGAACAGTTATCTCAAAACCATATCACATAACAATATTTTTAACAAAATTCATTTTCGAAAAAGGAAAGAGTCACTCACAAATCTCTTAAGGAATTTTTTTCCTTTTCCTTCAAATCCCTGTTTTCCCGAGCTCCTTAAACGCAAGGTTTCAGCTTCTAACCCAGAACGTAGCTGCTTCCACCCTCTGGTAGCTCAGTTGAACGCAGCGTTCTAACTTTGGAACGCAAGATTGATGTTCTTCTGTCAGTTCGGTTGGACGCAACCTTGCCTTTAAAACGCAAGGTCGATGATTAACTCAAGGTACTTCCTAACTCTTCTTTTTCTGGATGTGTTGACCTCTCTTGGACGTGAAGCCTAACTTGAACGCATCATCAAATTGTGGACGCGGCGTTCACCTTGAACATAATGTTTTTCTCAACGCAAGGCCGATCCCGAGGCAAGACATCTTCCCTTATCATCGAATGACTAAGTTTATCAAGAATACTTTCTTCCTCCCCTTTTTCTCAAGATTTCTTACTCCGGAGTCATCAGTCCTTACTTCCCCCCTCAGAGTCCTATTTATAGAGGGCTTGCCATTGTTCTTTCCTTCCCTTTTTACCACTTGGTTGCTACAGGTTGCTCTGCATGTCTGACTAACCATGCATTAGTCCAAGTGTCACCTTGCATGAAACACTTAACATGCCTTTTTGACACATCCTTATTTTAAGGTGTCAAGTTTATATGAAGCCACCTAGCCTTTATAACTTATCTTATTCGTCAATATTTTCAAATAGACAGCTATTCAATCTATATAGCGCCCTCATGCGTTCATTGAGTTTCCCCTAAGGTTTGAGCTTCCCTACTCACTTGTTTAACTCTTAACTAACTACACCATCGTCTTTGACGCGTAGAGGTAACCGTCTCAACGCATAGGGACCTCAGTGCATAACAACCTCACCAACGTATGGTAAGCCAACACGTTTCTTCTCCCGTCGACGCAGCGACTACTTCAGCACACAATAACCATTCATGATCACCTTCAACGTATAGTCGCCATATTACAATCCAGTGTTTACACAATACCGCTAAGCGTCAACGACAACAAATCCTTCTCATGCTCTACCTTTATGCGTTGGTCCTGTTGCATTTACTTCCATCCTGCGTCCATGACCTTCTACCTATCCTTAGTCATTCCTTGATTATTTCCAAGTTTATTCTTTTAAACCTTTCCTTATTTTAACTATTTCCTTTTAGATAATTTAACATGCGTCCAACACATGTTCTAATTTTTATGTCTACTTCACAACCTTCTACTTTCTAACACTTAGAAATATCTTATAATAGAAGTCTATGCGTCTACTTCTTTCCCTTTAAGTGTTTGAGTACTTCCTATACGTCCACTTTTACTATGCGTTACTTCAGTCTTGACCATGCGTCCAACATGGTCTTTTATTCCTTTCCCTCAGACTTTTCAACGCATTGGTTGCTAAAAGTTGGGTTGTCACATAAAAGCCAACAAACTCCCACTTGGACTAAACTCCATAGTGAGTATATACAGTTGAGCTTATAGATAAAAGCATATAAATACAATAAATTAGGGCATCAGATACCAAGTAGTTAGCTTTCTCCCACTTGTCCTAGTTTACATAAAACTAAGACCTAGACTACTAGGTGACCCTCAAACACTTTAGCCGTGAAAGCCTTTGTAAATGGATTAGCAATGTGGTGCTCTGACGGGATCTGCTAAACAATCACGTCACCTCTCTGTATAACTTTTCTGATGAGATGGATTTTCGTTCAATGTGTTTGCCGCGCTTATGGCTTCTAGGTTCTTTGGAGTTTGCAACTGCACCACTATTATCACAATAAAGAGTGATAGGCAGATGCATACTTGGAACAACTTCCAGATCTGTTAAGAACTTCTAGAGCCATATTACTTCTTTTGTTGCTTCACATGCAGCTACATACTCTTCTTCCATGGTGGAGTTAGCAATACAACCTTGCTTAATACTCCTCCATACTACTGCTCCTCTGTATAGAGTGAACATTGATCCCGATGTAGATTTCCTCGAATCTATATCGGTTTGAAAATCAGAGTCAGAGTATCCTGTAAGGATTAGATCCTTAGCGCCATACACAAGTATGTAGTCCCTCGTTCTCCTTAGATACTTGAGGATATTTTTAACGACAATCCAATGATCATATCCAGGATTGGATTTAAACCTATTGACAATCCCAACTGCATAACATATGTCAGGTCGTGTCCACAGCATGGCATACATCAAACTACCGACTGCTAATGCATAGGGAATACGTCTCATTTACTCAACTTTTTGAGGTATTTAGGACACCATTCCTTTGACAAATGAATTCCATGTCTAAACAACAGTAGACCTCTTTAGGAATTCTGCATCTTATATCTAGACAACATTTTGTCAATATATGATGTTTGAGACATAGCTAACATTTTGTTCTTACGATTCTAAACTATTTAGATTCCAAGAACATACTGAGCCTCTCCCAAATCCTTTATTTGGAATTGGGTTGCTAGCCATTGTTTAATATTAGTCAAGAATCCTTTCTCATTCCCAATGAGAAGAATATCATCAATGTACAACACTAAAAACGTTATAGTTGTGTTGATGATCTTTTTATAAACACAAGGTTCATCAACATTCCGTTCAAAGCCATAAGATTTGATCGCAGTATCAAACCTCATATTCCAAGATCAATATGCTTGTTTTAATCCATAAATGGATCTTTCAAGCTTGCAAACCTTTTGCTCCTAACCTTGTTCTATAAACCCTTCTGGTTGAACCATATAAATACCCTCCTCAAGATAGCCATTCAGAAAAGCTGTCTTGACATCCATTTGCCAAATTTCATAATCATAAAAAGTGGCAATGGACAAGAGTATTCTAATTGATTTTATCATAACAATAGGAGAGAAGGTTTCTTCATAATCCACCCCCTCTATGTAGGTAAAACCCTTTGCTACTAATCAAGCCTTATAGGTTTGTACCTTACTAGCTTGGTCCCTTTTTCTCTTGTAGATCCACTTACAACCAATAGGTTTCGCCTCACTTGGTTGATCTACATGTTTCCAGACTGAATTGAAGTACATAGACTCCATTTCGAGGTCCATGGCTTTAACCCACTGGTCTTTATCAACATTCATTGCCTGTTTATAGGTCAATGGATCCTCTATCCCATCATTAGGTATGATGAGTTGAGTTTCATCTAAACCCATGTAACGATCAGGATCATGAATAATCCTCCCACTGTGTCGAGGCACTCTCAACTCTTGAGAAGGATGTGATTTTTCAACACTTGAAGAAGGACCAGCTTGATCAACAACTCTTGTTGATTTGCTTGTAGTTTCTTTGGAAATTTCACTTAATATTAGTTTACTACGAGGTGATCTCTAATGTGGTCTTCCTCTAAGAAAGTAACATTTGTTGATACAATTACTCTATTTTCTTGAGGATCAAAGAATAATCCACCTTTCGTTTCTTTGGGATATCCTACAAATAGGCATAATTTTGAACGACGTTCTAACTTTTTTGGATCTTGCACCAACACATGTGCTGGACATCCCCAAATTTTGAAGTGACGTAAACTACCTTTACGCCCTCTCCATAATTCAAAAGGTGTTTCTAAAACACTTTTAGAAGAAACATTGTTCAAAATATACATAGCAATCTCTACTACATGTCCCCGAAACGAATCAGGCAACTAAGCATAACTCATCATTGATTGAACCATGTCTAACAAGGTTATGTTTCTTCTTTTTGATACACCATTTTGTTGTGGTATACCAGGTGTAGAAAGTTGAGACTTAATTCCATGTTCTATCAGATAGTCTAGGAATCTCAAGTCCATATACTCTCCGCCACGATCTAATTGTAGTGTTTTAATAGTTTTACCTAATATGTTCTCAACCTCAGCCTTGTACTCTTTGAACTTTTCAAATGTCTCAAACTTATGATGTATTAGGTCAACATAGCCATACCTTGAATAATCATTGGCGAACCGAAAGTTGTCAAAGCTTTCAATTAGGCCAAATAATTGTTTCGTTCCCTACTCTAATTTAGTAGTATTAGGGCAGCAATGGGTCGGTCTACAGAGAGCCGATAAATTTTCTTCTCCTAAAGGATTTCTTGTTGAGTAACCAGGGGGTTTTTAATCGATTGTTTAACTTTAATAACAAAGCAATAACAAGGAAGAAAAGTAATAGCAAGGAATCAAATTGAGTTTAAATCCAAGTTGACAAAACCTAGCTCGGGGTGAAAGTGGATCACTCTCAGTTTGTTACTCAATCATTGATTAATTACAATAGTGATGTGCAATTTTTCTTAAACTCAGCCATTCACTTCTAGAAAGGCTAGAAGGAAGTCCGATTGATCGAATAGATTAATATGCTTAGATGGAAGACATCTTAGACATGCAAACCTATTAGCATTAAGTTCTAAGGCAATTGCTAAGACGAACAAAATAATAAGAAAAACCTAATTAATTATTCAATGCGAATCTCTCCTAAGTTGGTTAGAAGAATGCAATCGGATTGGAATAGCCAAATCAATTTACAACCCTAACTCAATCTTTGCTACTTGGCTATCTATAAACCTAACAATTACATATCAAGCATAGATCTTTAACTATCAATTAAAATGCTTGACTAATTTGTCAGATAATCTCAAGCAAATTCAATTGAAACATCAAACAAGGTGAGAATTCATTAACAAAAAAATTGCAATACAAAAATTGTTCAAGACCTCATGAGATACAAACTAAGAATTGAACCCCAAACCCAAGCTAGATGATAGTACCTTAGCCTCGATACATGCTTGTGCTCACCCAATAATTGTTAAAGAAGTTCTCCTCAAGATGAAAAGAAGGAAAAATGCAGGGAAAAACTCCAAAAGCAGACTTGGGACTCGTGCTGCTATATTTCCCAAATGGCTGGCGGTTAGGGCATTTATGCCAAAATTGGACTGGCACCGCGGTGCTGCGATGTGCACACGATACCTCGTCTGTCACCATTCATAGCGCCATGGTGCTGTCTCCAGATCAAAAATCGGATGCCTTCTAGAAAAAGCCCAGCGTTGTCACCATGTTAGCGCCGCGACGCCAGGCTGCTTTGTTGACTTCCTCCTCCATTTCATTCGATTTGTTTGCTAATAATCTCACTTAAACCTGAAGTGCCTGTAAACCATCCCGAGGGCTCCATATGCTCGTAACCTGTCTAAATCAAGAAATAAACCTGTAAAAAGGTAAGAACGATCCGGAATTAAGCGAAGTGAGATAGCAAAATTTGAGTGCTATCAATCATCAACAAA
The DNA here is from genome assembly GCA_031780015.1 of Citrullus colocynthis. NCBI lineage: Eukaryota > Viridiplantae > Streptophyta > Magnoliopsida > Cucurbitales > Cucurbitaceae > Citrullus > Citrullus colocynthis. Next base: position 1,003,156 of record QLSR01000420.1, on the reverse strand, counting down.
AGTGATAAAATACTCATACCCTCCTCATACTTTGACATTCAAAGGATCGCAAGGGTTTTAACTTATATAAGTTTTTTTCTAATGTTGCAGAACAAATATTGATACCTTTTTTACTAATGAACACTTCATTGACTTCACAAGATACTTTATATACATGTTCTAGCAAACACAAGATAGATATTAAATTCCTACTATATTTAGAAACATAAAGTACATTTTCAAGTAAAATGTATCTATCTCCAAAAAACAACTTCATATCTCCCACTGCTTTGCCCAGGATGATTTTCCCTAATCCAACCCTGAAAGTTATCTCTCCATCTTGAAGATATTTCCAGGAACTAGTTTATTGAGAATAAGAACAAGCATGATTAGTGACTCCTGAATCAAGTATCCAGGTAGAATTATCATTCTCCACTAAACATGTTTCAACAACTAGTAAATCACATTTACTTTGCTTTTCTTTTTCAGTCTGTCTCTTAGCAAGAAACTTCAGACAATTTCTTTTCCAAAGCCTGTTCTCGTTGCAATGGAAACATTTTCCTTTATCTGTAACTCTTTTCTTGCTACCAAGACTTGTAGGAGTTTTTCCCTTCTTCTTCATACTCTTTGAAGAAGAAGTTCCAGACTTAGTCCGAACATTTCAACTTTCTACTAAGCTAGGAACTGAAGGACATTCCTCGGTTAAAACAAACCTAAGATCATCCATTACTAGTATAATGTTCAGGTTTGATTTCCAAGTACTGAAATTATCCTTGTTAACTTTTTCGAAAGCATGCAATTGAATGAACGAATTTGACATTGCTTGAAAAACAAAATTTTCAATTTAGTGATATGCTATAAATAAGTAATCCAATCAATCTTTAGCAAGTAATAATATACCCATTGATTATTTCTTTTGCAATGATACTTTAATGATTTAGAATAACCGCTACTAAGGGGCAGTCAATTACTCCTTCACTAAATCAAGACATTCTTGACAAAATACTAGTACTAGAATAACTCTTATTCCTATAGTATTGGATTATCATTTATTTGGTCAAAATACTTACTAACACTTAGTATTAGTTTGTAAGTGTATACCCACCATTTTCAGATTCCAGAGATCGGTATCAACAACCTTTTGAGGGAAAGAGAATGTTGAAGACGGACCCAATAAACCCTATCCATGTTTGAAGTTCACTGTCACATCCCCTCCCAAGTTTACCTGCATAACCTGAAAGGAGACGTGAGGACAGTATACATCACCCCTCTTGTGACGCATACCATCAATTCCTTCACACACATTCTAAACTGTTCACAATGTAATCTCCACATTCTAAGACATTTTAAACATCACATATAGAATAGTATATAAAAGCCAAAAACGAAATTTCTCAACTCTTTTACATGTCCCTACACAACCCATAGTTCAACCCATGGTAATTGTATATGCATATCTACATGTCACCTAATTAAGGTTTAACATACAAACAACACTTCAACAAGTCAGATTTCCGGAGACTCGAAGCTTAAGTAGGGCGAGTGGGAGAAGACAAAGCACCAGGAACGTCCTTGCTACCTGGAGGGGAAAGAAAACATGGAAAACATGAGCTAAAAGCCCAGTGAGTGACTAATTTAGCAAACTATTTTAGTTCGAAATCATCAGGAATAAAACTGAGTTCAACGTCAAGTATAAAACATAAAGTCACTTCATATGTATTAGTTAAGACAAGCTTAATTGCCCTTATCAATTCATACATGATTTTTTTAACAAATCATAAGAAAACAGTTTAGATACAATATTTTTCCCTTAGTTGAAGTGGAGCAAAACTCAACACCCCAACGTCGAAAACATATAAGGCCCGATGCGGAGCAAGACTCAACGCACCAGCATATAACCTCTATATGCACCGCCCAGGTACCTTCTCCATGTCCTTCAGTACTGGGTCCCGGGGAAACTCACATACCTTCTCATGTCATTCAGCATTAAGCCTCCTCTAAAACATTTTTCTTTTAAGAAGCAACACTTTATATAAACAGATTGTATACAAATCATTCATAAGAATACAGGGCAATTATTATATCAATAACATTTCACAAACATGCTTTTCAATAACTTTAAGAACATAAGGTATGCTTCATAAATCATTTGATCACAGAATCATATTCCATTGGAAAACTGAACTATCATATTCAACATAATTGTTTTAAAGTAAGAAAAGTGTCACTCACAATTCTTCCTAGGCCTTGAGTGGATTATATGCCTTTTCTATCTCCTCTTGGCCTGAAACAAATACTTTTCCTTGTTATACTTCTTTTCCATTCACTTTAATATAAACAACAACTCAACATATGCACAATGTTTGTAGTTCATCATGCAGTTAGGCTTTCATTAGTTCATTCTCAAGCCTTAAATACTAAGGCTATTACTATTAGCTGTTGCTTACCCTTCTGTTAGACTTCAATTCAAAGAACACTTTGCGTGCAGCTCACTTTTGCTATTATACCAACATTTGAGCTTTATCTTCTACTTAACAAAGCTGACTGTTACAGCTTTGATGTCTCTGCTTAATCCCTGCTAAAAACGCATTTCCAGCCCATATTAAGACTTCTTTCCTTCTACAAACTTGTAAAGAATTAAGTTCCACAGCTTACCTCAAAATTTCAAGGCTTAACTCTTTTTCCTTCTCCAGTTATGCTAAAATTATTCCACGTTGCTCCAGATTGCATAACAGTTCTATAGTTGCTGCTTTTACCTAAAGATTCATGTGATTAACCTCAATTTCAGCTTAACCATCCTTCATAAGACTTGTTAGGAATTATGTTAACTTACTAACCTCAAAATTTCAGCCCTAAACTCGGCTTCCTCTAGTCGTTTTACTCCAAACATCGACCACTATTCAGTCTGTGTGTCTACGATCAATCCTCTGTTCCAGCTCGGATTTCAGCACCAAAGCGGGTAGAATTTTGCCCAAAAACTGTAGAACACCTTCTCTTCCTTCTCTGGTGGTTTCTCTGAAAGATGGAACCGACTTAAGCTCTCGAAACATGTTTGAAAGTGATTAAACTCACCTATATATACTGCCGACTTATCCCTCACAAGTACCGAGATGATAATGCCGACTTATCCCTCACCTGTAGACTGGCGCGGGTCTTCTCTTCGACGCAAGGCACTCATGTCTATATTCTCCTTCAGCGCCTTCAGCCACGGACCACTCTCAGCGCATGGTGTTCTCGGCGCCTCCTATTTTCGACGCATACAACATAGTCATTCATACTACTAGCTTAATCGCGTCAAGACCGTTCTGTTGTGGACGTAGTGTGACTTCAGCGCATGGCTATCTTCGACGCATGGTGACTTCAACGTATAGTTTAAGCATATTTCTTTCCCTACCAATGAGCACTTATCCTTCGATGCGACGACTACTTCATCTCACAACCCTTCGTGATTCAATCAACAACGCATGGTTTCTCAAATAATTCAACTTCCCACTACATTCACCAACGCATGGTCTTGGCCAACCCTTAACCAAAATTTTGCTCTATTTCTCGGCTACTTTTCCTCTAGCAATGCATAACCTTAATCGCATTGCTCTCCCCAACACTTGGTTTTACAAGTCAGTGCTTACATTCACGATGTTCCAAATCCCATGATACAAACTCTTCGATTGGTAGTGTCAGGTTAGGAAATGACTTGTAGGTGCATCATGGAAATCTCATGATGTGACCTAATAGAAAAGACCGTAGGATGTGTTGACACACTCCCTTCATGCACTTACTATGAACTACTTCCCCTATTCACCTTGTTATTGACTCATGCTAACACTCTCCGACTGAAGTTCTCTCCCAGGGTGACACAAAGCCCAACATGAATCTCACAGTGTAAACTCTTAGGGACGTGAGAGCTAACATATCATATATACAACTTGTTGGGTTTTATGCTCTAAAACTCGTAGATTGTAAATGTAATAATTTGACCGTAATTAAATCATTAATAAAGAGTTATTGATGTGTTATTTTAATAAGCGTTATTGATTGTTTTTGTTTGTTTTGTCTTAATAAACCTAAATCCAATAAACTAACATTCTAAGCTGTTTTATGAGTCTTGAAATGTATATGGGGAGATATGGAGATCAATGTTCAAGATACAGTCTAAAGGGTCTATAGTATAGGGATAAGGTTGGGTACCTTATCCTGGTGACTATTGATACGACCCATTTTATATTTGATACAAACGCAATGATCTAGCTCGTTCGTGTAGGTGACATGCGAGTGGAGGTATCATATACAATGAGTTTGTATAAGACCGGCCCACAAAATAATAATCACTAGATGTAACTCCATTGACTAGTTAGATTTCTATTTCAATAGGATGACCTAAGTTTTAATCGTGAGTATATTATAAACTCCTGTCCATGGGGGATTGTCCATTGATTTGTATGGGTGAGAGTGGCCATTTGCCGACTTAATATGCCTACCATCTTGGGGACAAAACCGAGTGAGGAGTTGGGGACATAATTATACAAGATGGAATTCACTCATTCCCATCTTTAGGGAAAGTAGATAAGTATTCCCTTAAATGGTGTTTCCTGGATTTGAACAAAGGGGCCTACTCTCTCATTGGCCCAAGAGGGGTTTCTGTTTAATGGTTGGACCATAAACAGGTTGTTCATTAGAGAAGAATTGGTACTTAAGGATTTAGAAGTAACCTAGTGGTAAAACGGTAATTTGACCCAGCTGGTGTCACAAACACTTGTGAAGGACTAATTTGCTATTATTGGTCTATATCCATGAACACAAAAATATATCTACACTGAGAAGAGTACAGCTGTGGATCTTTAGTGGAGTGTACCCACAGTTAACGAATATTGATTAATGTGGTTAATGAGTTTAGCCGATTAATCTCATATCGTTGGAGCTTTTGATCTGTAGGTCCATAAGGTTCCCTTGCTAGCTCACTACGGATCAACATGGATCAACTATTTTGAAAGAAAAATTTGAAATGTTCAAATTTATGAGGGAAAATATTAATTGTATTGGATACAATTAATTGCATGATTTATTATAAGTTTTATTTGAATGTGATCCAAATTATAACTTTATAATATAGGGAATTAATTTATTTGAATATTATTCAAATAATTAATCATTTATTTGGATAAAATCTATACAAGTAAATAGAGGGATAATTAATTAATTAATTTGAATTGGATTCAAATAATTAATTATTTAATTTGGATGAGATGCAAATTAAAGATTATGCAGAAAATAGATAGAGAGGGAATTAATTAATTGATTTGAATTGAATTCAAATAATTAATTATTTAATTTGGATGAGATCGAAATTAAAGATTCTGCAAAAAATAAATAGAGGGAGAAAACAAAGTGTTTGTATCGACAAACATTACATTCTTGGAAGAAGACCACATGAGAGATCATAAACTACGAAGCAAAATGGTATTAAATGAAGTTACTGAAGAGTCAACAAGAGTTGTTGATGAGACTGGTCCTTCATCAAGAGTTAATGAAGGAGCCAGTACTTCTGGTTAGTCTTATCCTTCTCAATCGTTGGGAATGCCTCGACGCAGTGGGAGGGTTGTATCAAAACCTAACTGTTACTTGGGTTTAACTGAAACTTAGGTCATTGTGCCAGGCGATGGTGTTGAGCATCCAGTATCCTATAAACAGGCAATGAATGAAGTAGACAAGGACCAATGGATCAAATCCATTGATCTTGAAATGGAGTCTATGTACTTTAATTCAGTATGGGAACTTGTAGATCCACTTGAAGAGGTTAAACCCATAGGGTGTAAATGGATCTATAAACGAAGGAGAGATGTAGCTAAGAAGGTATAAACCTTCGAAGCTAGACTTGTAGCAAAGGGTTACACCCAAAGGGAAGGGGTTGACTATGAGGAAACCTTTTCCCCTGTTGCTATGCTTAAGTCTATAAGAATTCTCTTATCCATAGCCTCATATTATGACTATGAAATTTGGCAAATGGATGGCAAGACTGCTTTTCTGAATGGCAATCTTGAAGAGAGTATCTTCATGTCTCAGCCCAAGGGGTTCATAGCCTAAGGTCAGGAACAAAAAGTTTGCAAACTAAATCGATCCATTTATGGGTTAAAACAAGCATCTAGGTCTTGGAATATTAGATTTGATACTGCGATCAATCTTTTGGTTTTGAACAAAATGTTGATGAGCCTTTTGTATACAAGAAAATCATCAAAAGTAAAGTAGCTTTCTTAGTACTTTATGCGGACGACATCCTACTCATTGGGAATGATGTAGGATATCTTACTGATGTTCAAAAATTGGCTGGCAGACCAATTCCAAATGAATGATTTGGGAGAGGCACAATATGTACTTGGGATCCAACTCATCAGGGATCCCAAGAACAGAACGTCGACCTTATCTCAAGCAACTTATATCAACAAAATGTTGACTCGATATTCGATGCAGAACTCTAAGAAGGGTTTATTACCTTTCAGGCACGTGGTTCATTTGTCTAAGGAATAGTGTCCTAAGACACCTCAAGAAATTAAGGATATGAGATATATTTTCTATGCCTCAGCTGTGGGAAGCTTAATGTATGCTATGCTCTGCATTAGGCCAGACGTTTGTTATGCAGTAGCAATAGTCAGTAGGTACTAGTCAAATCCAGGGTTAGACCACTGGACTGCGGTTAAGAATATCCTCACGTATCTTAGGAGAATGAGAGACTACAAGCTGGTGTATGGAGCTAAGGATTTGATCCTTACGGGATACACCGACTCTGATTTTCAAACTGACAAGGAGGAGATGTGATCGTCACAAAAATCGCTTCGGAACATAACATTACTGATCCATTTACAAAGGCTCTCTCGGTTAAAGTGTTTGAGGGTCATCTAGAAAGTCTAGGTCTGCGAGATATATACATTGTGTAATCTAGACCAAGTGAGAGATGTGTAATGGGTATATGGATGCCCTAGTTTATTGTATTTACATACTTGCATTCTCACTTCTCTTTATATACAACCCACTAGAATTTTAGTTCAAGTGGAAGTTTGTTGGGTTTTATGCCCTAAAACTCGTAGATTGTAAATGTAATAATTTGACCATAATTAAATCATTAATAAAGAGTTATTGACGTGTTACTTCAATTAAACGTTATTGATTGTTTTTGTTCGTTTTGTCTTAATAACCATAATTCCAATAGCCTTCATGGAACACACTCTCTAAGAGAATAATTTCTACGATTACTCTAAAAATCTTCCTCTACTAAATCTCCCAATTTTCTTAGAAAATTCTAAGAAAATTCTTCTTCCCATTCTTTCAAAGAAGCGGTTCCCACAAACTGGATCCTTGCCAGAGCCATAGCGAGGAAGATCTCTTGGAAAAAGAAGACTATTGGTTCGAGAATTATAGATTGGTAAAGGTATGACGCTTAATCTTTTCTTTATTTTTTGTATTTTTAATTCTTTCAATAAATCAAAGAACGCGATCACACGCTTCTGCTGGGATTTAATTCCCTTCACAACTCTCCCACTGAAGTGTTCTAATTTGGAATATTGAGTATTCTTACTTAGTTATATCTTGGCTAAATAAATATAACCTATGTTTAGGCAATTTATCCAAGTATAACTCTTATACTTGTATTTAACCTACGATGTCTAAGTGATAAAACCTTTTTAAAACTTACGTTGCAATGCAAGCTCATACAACTAGGTTTTCATAAATTCAAGAATCAGTTTGGTCCCTAGGTAGCAAGTGTTCCGAAAACCATCAACTTAAGTACCTCCAGACTCAGACAGGATCTTATCGGGTGAATTTTTGTAACCTTTGTTTTATAAGTTAACTACCTACTTTAGGTGTTGTTAACCCTAAGTGAGCATGCATCTTAACTTTGTTATAGATTTTAAATGTCTAATTCATTTTATAACACTTTATAAAAGAATAGCATACTATAATATTCATCACAAAATAATATAACCATTTATATTAATTTTTGATAGATAAGACATGCATACTATACATTATAATGCTTTATAACGTACATATATGCATAAGCATGTTAATTCTATGATGGGATTTTAAATCTATATAGCATACTTTGTATATGCACAAATAAATTCGATTTAATTAAAACATACATTCACAATGCATAATTAATTAAACACACTAAAGTGGACCAATTTTGGCATCTAATCGGCTTAAAAACAGCTAATTTATTACAATTGTAATTGAAAAACTGCTCGAACCACTCCTAAACCCTTCGACGGCATGTACCAGCTTCAAACCTCTTGAATTGGACCAAATAATGTTGAAATCAGGCTGAACCGGTTGAAAAAAAATTCGAACAGGACCACTGCCAAGAACTTTTCCGTAAAAAATCAACTTACGAGAAGTCAAGCTTACCGCGAAAAAGTCAACTTGTCGGGAAAAGTCAAACTTTTCAGAATGCATTAAACTTACCAGGAAACGTCTACGAAACTTTATGGAAAAGTCAATGTAACTTACCAAAAATTCAAACATACTGGGAAAGTCAAACTTTCAAGCATTGAACCCGCGGAACTCACCAAGAAGTCAAACTTATCGGGAAAGTCAAACTTTTAGAATGTACGGAACTTACTACGAAACAGTTGACGAAACTTTACGGGAAAGGTCAACGAAACTTACCAGGAAGTCAAACTTACCGGGAAGGTCAAACTTTCAGGCGTTGACCAGCTAAATTTACCAAGAAAAGTCAACTAACAGGGAAAGTCAAACTTTTAGACGTTGAACCAGCGGAAATTACTGGGAAAGGTCAACTTACCTAGAAAGTCAAACTTTTAGGCACTGAACTGGCCAAAGTTGCCGGGAACGAACCAGTGAAGCTTACCGGGAAACAAAGGTGTGAACCTTACCTGGAAACTGAACTGCCAGAACTTACCGAAAAAACTGGATTGGAATCTACCCAAAAATCGAACCGCCAGAACTTATCGGAAAAAATGAACCGCGTGTGTGAACTAGTAGAACTTTACGGAAATATGGCAGAATGCTCAATTTCTTCGATCTAGCTTGTTTCTTCTCCAAATTTCTCCAAATTACAGCCTAGAATCAACTCTAATGACTCCAATAAAATTACAGACCATTTTTCACACATTAAAGGCCATAAACAAGAGGCTCATTACAATTATTACAACAAATTAAAGCTAAATTAGATACCAAAACAAGTTCAAACCTAACTTTAGCAACCACAACATTAAACTCATGAAATTGCACCCACCAACCTCAAATTAATGTAAATGGAGTGCTTCAAACATGCTTCGATACTAATTGATGGAGTTAGAAAGCATGCAACGGAAGAAAAACGGATGCAAAGACTCTAATTACATCAATTTAAAGTAAAAACATGCTTGGATGAATTAAGATACAAAGGAAGCAACACTTACTTGTTGTAGCTCAAAATTTGTCCTCGAGAACCTCTAAAAACTGATCACGAACTGTTCACAGACCACCACTAGAGTTTCACTAGAGTTTCCTTGTTATTCTTAGGCCTTAGCACGGATGGTGGGATCCAAATTTGAGTAGAAAAATGGAGCAAAAGGTGTACAAAAACTGGTTTTGGTTGAGAGAAAATGCTTTCACGTAAAGTTCTATCTTCAAAAGAACAAAACCACTTTTCAGCTTTTTTTTTTTCTTTGTTTTTTAAGAGAAACTTATGCATCCAAATATACATGGTGAAGGACACCACCTAGTGTGAATAAGGTGCTTGAAGAAGAAAAGAATTTGCATGTGAAGGAGAGGTCTCCTTTTCCTCATTCACCATGTAATTGAAAATTATGTTCTTAATTTGAAAAATTGAGAAATCAATTTTTGATTTCATAAATCAAAAATTCAATTTAATATAATTAATTGAAATAATAATTAATTAACCAATTAATTAATTATATTAAATTAATATTAAAATTATACTTTTCAACTTTTCCAACAATTTCAAACTTGATGAATCTCTATTCACCGGTATAATATTTAAAGCACCTTTAAATATTATTAAAAATCTCAATTTTTCTAATTCACAACTAAATGAACCAAATTATAAAATGCTCCTTTTTCTAAATATATTGTTCTAAGGTCTAGTCCACGAGCCAACAAGGGGACCTAATGGACCTACAGATCATGAGCTCCGACGGTCCGAAATTAACTGGTTAAACTCTTTTACCTAGTTAATTAACATTCGTTAACTACCGGGTCATTCCACTAAAACCCAATAACTGCACTCTTCTCACTGTAGATATATTTCTGTCTATTTGATATAACCATAATTAGTAAGTTAATCATTCACAAGTTATTCGTAATTACAGGTGGGTCAAAATATCGTTTTAGCCCTGCAATTACTTCTTGTTTCTTAAGTCTCACTGATCCTCTAATGAACAATTGGTTTGTGGTCCAACCAACAAATCGAGTCCCTCTCTGGCCTCTTGTTTAAGTCCTGGATTTATTACTTAAGAGAACAACTTATCTATTATCCTTTAATAAGGTAGAAGCAGATTTCATCTTGCAGGGCTATGTCCCCAGCTATTTGCCTGATCTTATCCCTAAAATGGGAGGCATATTGAGTCGGAAAACTGACCACTCTCACCCATGCAGATTAAAGGATAATCTCAAACAAACAGAAGTTCATAGTTAGCTCAGGATTAAGATCGAGTTACTTAGGTCATCAGGTTGAAATATTCAGTTTTAACAGTAAATGGTGTTATAAAGTAAACATGATTATTTCTTAGTCCAGTCTTATTCAAACTCATTGCATAGGATACAGCCACTCACATGTCTCTACATGAATGATTTAGGATCACATAATTTGTATCAAATACTAAATCGGCCGTATCCATAGTGTTCTCAGATTAAGGTACCCAGCCTTTATCCATATATTATAAACCATTTTTGCTGGTCATAACTTAAACTTGATCCACTTTTATCATATAAAGTCTAAGCATTCACCATATAGTCATGGGTTCTTAGTTTATTGGATTTAAATGCAATTCACATATTCAATAACAACTTTACTAAATAAACCTTGATAACAACTTTATTGAGAATAAAATCCATAAATTACAAGCAATGAGTTTTAGGACATAAAACCCAACAAACTCCTACTTGAACTAAAACTCCATAGTGAATATATACAGTTGAACTTATAGAGAAAAGCATATAAATACAATAAACTAGGGCATTAGATACCTAGTAGCTAGCTTTCTCCCGCTTGTCTTAGTTTAGATAGCTCGAAGACCTAGACTTACTAGGTGACCTTCAAACACTTTAGCCGTGAGAGCCTTTCTAAATGGATCAACAATGTTGTGCTCTGACGGGATCTGCTAAATAGTCACGTCACCTCTCTGCACAATTTCTCTGATAAGATGGTATTTTCATTCAATGTATTTGCCGTGCTCATGGCTTCTAGGTTCTTTGGAGTTTGCAACTGCACTACTATTATCATAATAAAGAGTGATAAGCAGATGTATATTTGGAACAACATCCAGATCTGTTAAGAACTTCTTGAGCCATACTGCTTCTTTTGTTGCTTCACATGTAGCTACAATAACAATATACGATGCATGACATGCTTAACCTATGGTGAGATTTTAGTCTATATGACATACTCTACTCTATGCAACATATAAAATAATATAATTTAATATATACATCCAATGCAATACTAAATTAAAAAGCAATAATAGATTGGATTTTGGAATTCGTAAGAAAAAAATAAAATAAAATTACCATAATTTTTAAGATCCTATCTTCATGGTAAATAATTTGCCATGATCTTTTCAAATCAGGGCTCCAAAACCCTAATTTTTAGCCAAATCCCGCATAATTCACGCCTAGGAAAAAAACTTCTCTATTCAGGGAAATCCATGACGTAGAAAAGATGATGTGTGGCAGTCAAAAGCTTTTAATGACGCGCAAAGGCTGACAGACAATAGAAAACAACACTCCAAAATCTGTCTTTCACCTTCATTTATGGCCTTTTTCACACAAACACTTCAACACGAACGACCCAGACTTGCAGAATCAAAATACAAAAAATTTGCACAAAATAATGGGCCCTTACAATGATCGAATCAAAGTACAATATAAATCTAAATGCCAAAATCCACAGACATCTATTATGCAAACCCAATTTTAAAACCATACATCACATATGTATAAAAAAATTGAACCCACCATATTTATTCTGAATTTCTTTTAACCAAAATCAAAGACAAAACTTTGATCTAATACCAATTGTAGGGATGAAGCCCTAGCGCAGCAGAAAAGTACAGAGAACCAAACCTTGAAATTTAGTTTTGGAATAATACCAATACATTGGCAATTCTATAGAATTAAACTAGCTTAAGCATGTAATTAAGGAAAGAAATACCAACCTTTTGAAATCAATTTGGAACACTACCACGTGATTCACTTCTTATTCTCTAAATTGTGGACTTAGTTTGTGGGAACCAATCTCAAAAGGGAAATACAATTTTTTTAGGGAGAATTTTAGAGCAGAAGATCAATCTCATCCTCACATTTTTCCTGCCTCTTTTAGGTATTTAAAGAGAAGAACTAAAAGAGACTGAGAGAGGAAGATGTAGGAATGAACCCGTGATTAACCTAACTTCCCATATGCGGGAAATTGGTTATTTGATTTTTAATAAAGACATCAAATAACTAACTTAATTAATTAATAATAATTAATAATTAATTAAATCTAATTTAATTAACAAATTAATTTAAATCATATTTAAATGAACATCTCTCACATAAACATGGTTTTAATTCAATTAATTTAACTAAATCAAATTTAATTAAATTGAATAAAATTAAATAATCAACCAATTCTACAATTAATTAATTACCAAATTAAATATCCAATATTTAATGTAACCTACAATTGAATCATATTCAATTCTATTTCTTTTATAACCTACAGTTTTAATGTGCATCTAATACACATTAAATTTTTAACCTATAGATTTAATATGAATCTAATTCATATTAAATTAATATTTGAACTACTTCAAATATTTAATTCTCTCATTAATTTTGAATCACGTCCAAAAATTAAATTTATAAAGTTTTTAAATAAACTTTATATTATAATTTGTCATCATACATTATAATATTTCCCTAGTGAATTCGAACATTTCAAATTCAATTCAAGACTTAATGTACCTCAATACTCTTTACGAGCTAGGAAGAGAACCTAATGGACATACAGATCAAAAGCTCCAACGATATGAGATTAATTTGCTAAACTCATTAACTAAATTAAGCAATATTCGTTAACTGTGGGTACACTCCACTAGAGACCCACAACTGCACTCTTCTCACTGTAGATATAGTTCTGTGTCCACGGATAGAGATAAATAACAACAAATTAGTCCTTCACAAGTGTTCGTAACTCCAGTTGGGTCATATTACCATGTTACTCCTAGGTTACCTCTATATCCTTAAGTACTAGTGCTCCTCTAATGAACAACCTGTTCTATAGTCCAACCATTAAATAGAAACCCCTCTCGGGCCAATGAGAGGGTATGACCCTTTCTTCAAGTCGCGGAGACACCACTTAAGGGAACACTCATCTACTTACCCAAAAGTCGGAAAGGAGTGAAATCCATCTTAGATAATTATGTTCCCAAATCTCCACTTGGTCTTGTTCCCAAAATGGAAGGCGTATTAAGTCGGCAAATCAGACACTCTCACCCATACAAATCAAAGGACGATCCTCGTGAACAAGAGTTCATAATATACTCGAGATTAAGACTAAGTTGCCTAGGTCATCCTATCCTAGTGACACTATGGTTACTATTTCGTGGTTTGGTCTTATGCAAACTCATTGCATAAGACACTCTCACTTGCATGTCACCTACATGAACGCATTGGATCAATGCGTTAGTATCTAATACAAAGTGGGTCGTATCCATAGTGTCACCAGGATAAGGTACCTAGCCTTATCCCTATACTATAGACAATTTAGGCTGTATCTTGATCATTGATCCTCATATGTCTCCACATACTGTTCTAGACTCATAAGACAACCTAGGATGTTGGTTTATTGGATTTCAGGGTTATTAAGACAAAATAAATACAACATAATCAATAACATCATAAAACAACCAATTATTTACATTTTTTATCTACGAGTTTTAGGGAATAAAACCCAACAATTCACTTCCAAACTTTTCAAAAAAAAAAAAAAAAAAAAAAACAAAAAATTTTAAAAAAAAAAAAAAAAAAAAAAACAAAAAATTTTAAAAAAAAAAAAAAAAAAAAAAACAAAAAATTTTAAAAAAAAAAAAAAAAAAAAAAACAAAAAATTTTAAAAAAAAAAAAAAAAAAAAAAACAAAAAATTTTAAAAAAAAAAAAAAAAAAAAAAACAAAAAATTTTAAAAAAAAAAAAAAAAAAAAAAACAAAAAATTTTAAAAAAAAAAAAAAAAAAAAAAACAAAAAATTTTAAAAAAAAAAAAAAAAAAAAAAAAAAAATCTTAAGCAAAAGCCCTAAATTTAGGGATTAAAATCCTAAAATTTCAATATCAAAACCCAATCTAAATATCCCTTAGAAGCTTAATACGTAAACTCTAACTCATTCTTAGTCTTGCTTAAGTTAAAAGTAGCTGAAATATAGCTTGCGGACTTAGCCAAATTAATTATCTTTATTAATTAATTTAAGAATAATTAGGTGGCAAGCTAAGAGGAAATAATGAAAATTGGAAGAGAGGAAATAATGCCTCACAATGCATGAGGTTGCAGTGAAGGGGTATAAATAGAAGTTTGCAAAAAAGATCTTGGTTTGCACATTTTACTCAAGCCAAAGAAGAGTTCTTCCGACCAAAATCTTCCTAAACCTGTGTAGTTTGTGTATGAGGGCTGTCGGAAGAGAATTCCACTGGAAAGGTATTGGAATTTGAGGAGAAAGCAAAGTTGATCATGCTCTCGGGTACAGTCAAGCAAGGGGTAAATATTGGAGGATTCTAAGCTATTGAGGAAGAATTAGAGGGCCAAATTTGGAGGTAACTTAATTAAGAGGTTGATTTTAAGGTTTATGGAAAGAATTAGAAATGAAATTGGTTAGAAATGTTAATTTTGGTTGCTGAAAGTGTAGGTTTAATTTTAAGGGTCATCGGGTGACTGCCAACTAAGGGTTGAAGAAGTCTGGTGCATGGAAGGGTTGTGGGTGGCTTGAACGGTGGAGTGCTTGAGTGAAGACCCGAGCGATTGGAGTAGAATTTTGAAGGGAAAAATGGTCAAAATCAAAAAGAGTTTGAAGCTTGTTTGAAATTCACGCAAATCTGGACAGATTATGGTGTTTGAAGAATATTGAGCTGTAGAGATCAAGTTTGGAGTTGAAATTTTGAGGTTAGCAAGTTAATGCATTTCTTAACAAGCTTTGTGAAGGATGCTTGATGCGCACTTTAAGTGTTAACCGCAAGTGTACGGGTCAAGTTATAATATAAGACGGTGAAGTCCGAATATCGTTCCACTGGAGATCCAATTGTGAAGGTTTATGTTACTCAGCTATTCTAGAATCAAATCAATTTTATTTGAGGATTGGAATGGAAGTTGTTAATTATGGAAAATATAAACCAAATAAGGAAAGTAATAAAGTGAGAAACACAAGAGTCAAAGAGAGTTCTAGGGTAATGAATTCTTATTTATTTCATCATGCAATATTATAGATTTCATGGATTTTATTGTAATTCATATGCCTAAGTCTAGAAACTTAATTCCAAGTTATTTTCTCTCAAAAACAACCTTTTCTCATGCAACTTGATTGATTACTAATCTCTTGAAACCAATACAAATTACATGGCATTACGAATAGTCTTTAGCAACTTTTGTTGTCAACCTAACTACTCTCGTGATAGATTAACAACAATTCATTGTTATATATCAAATTAAACATACAATCTCTCAATCATACATCTAACCTAACATGTGAAGATGACCAATCCACAAGAATTAAACACAATAACAATGAAAAGCATAATCATTCCAACAAAATCATGAAAGTCTACAAGATCAACATGAATTCATAAACAATTCATCAAAACCCAAAAACTAAAGTGTTTAGCCACTCATAGCTTGAAGCAACATGTTTAAGCAAAATAAACAAAGAAAGAGTGTAAAGAAAAGGAAACTCTACTGAAAAGAGGGTCTTGATTGAGGTAGCACCGTTGTGATCTCCTTGGCTCTCACGTCGGAATTTGAATGGCATCACGACTATCTCGAACTCTTTTCCTCTTCCTTGCAACTAACTCACTCTTTGAACTCTTTTAGGAACTCTCACTTAATTCTCTCTTTTTTGTGCCTCTTTAGGTCTGTAAATTGATAGTTGATTTCCTCCTTTTTTCAATGCTTAGGGCTGCTGGAAACCCCCAAATTTATAGAGTTGGTTGCCCAAAAACTTACAAAAAACCTATTTTCATTTATAGAAAACTGGCGCCGCGGCGCTGGTCCATAGCGCCGCGACGCTATTGAAATATTTAGAACGGCGTTGCGACACTATTGAAGAGCGCCGCGGCGCTAGGGCAGCGTGCACAATATCTTGCTCTCAGGTTTTAGCGCCGCGGCGTTGCCCCAATTTTTGTCATTTTGAGTTTTTCATCTCTTTTTTGCCGTATTCTTACTCGGTTTTGATCTTTTGGGTCTTTTCTTCTAATTTTCCTCATTTTAACCTGAAAACCACTAGCAAATAAATGAAATCTAATATAAACTAACTTAATTTGAGAGGATAGAAAGTACTTTTCAAGTGCTTATCAATGCTCAAGCTAATTTTGAAGGAAAACGGGTGAAAGTGTAGGTGGAAATGACTGGTTTAGAGATTTCAATAATCTGGAGAGATTGCTGTTTTGAGGGCAATTTTGGGCAATCCACGGGTTCTTAGGTCTTCAAACTTTGAGGTAAGTTATAGAGGACTTAATCCTAAAGAGTTTATAAAAACTCTCACTTAATTTGGTTAAGAATCGAGTGAGAATGAGTTATTTGAAGTTGAGTTGAAAATTTGAAAATTTTAGGAACTGTTGCCAGCCCACATCACCCAACTAACACGCCCATAGGCGTGATTTGCTGCCCATCATGCCCTTAGCACGCCCATGGGCGTGATTTGCCACCTACCTGCCATGCCACCAGCCTCATTTGCATACCCATGAGCCAGCCCATGTCTATTTTGAGATTTTGGTTAATTTTGGCTTCAATTTGAATACTTTTGGGTTTATTTGGTTAGTGTTTAGACTAAATGATTATTTTAGGATATTTTTACATGAAAATACATGAATTTAGAATTTAGGTGAATTTTGAAGAATTTATGAATAATTTGAAAGTATATAAAGTGTAGGCCCTAAGCAAGCATGAATAAGGTCTTAAATTAAGTCTAAGATGTTTGGAATTATTAAGGGTATTATGGTTGAGCTAATTTGTGGTTATATTTGGGTGATTAAAGGATACTTGAGCTGAAACTCTGAAATAGTTATATGTTGAGGATAAATGGATTTCAGGATTATCTTAGTTGAAACTGTGAACTGGATAAGTATTGTTGAGCTAAATATTTATCCAGAGGATAATGAGAAGCTGAGAATCTGATTTTCAGGTCAAACCAGGATTTGTGACATATACAAGCTCGAGGGAGCAAACTCATAGTTGTGAGTGATAAAATACTTTCAATCAAAGTTTTATTAAATCTTAAGCCAAGTATGATGTTTAATATGTTTATGAACAATGTGTTGCTT
Source organism: Citrullus colocynthis (assembly GCA_031780015.1). Classification (NCBI taxonomy): domain Eukaryota; kingdom Viridiplantae; phylum Streptophyta; class Magnoliopsida; order Cucurbitales; family Cucurbitaceae; genus Citrullus; species Citrullus colocynthis. The sequence goes on along the minus strand of QLSR01000420.1, from coordinate 985,440 downwards.
AAACATGGAGTCTTATGTGTTTTATGAGCTAAGTTACTTGAGTAAAGTATATTTATGTTTTAAATGATGCTTCACGAATTGCATTTACTCAAAGCACGATTTATGAGCTATTTGAATGTAAAGCATGATTTATGAGCACATGATCTGTAAAGCATGTTTTGTACCCTATTAAGAGATGGGACCTTGGACCTAAGAACTTATGAGACAGTATCAAGACAACCCGAGACCCTAGTACCTAAGGACAATGAGACAGTATTGTTGGGTTTTATGCCCTAAAATTCATAGATTATAAATGTAATTATTTGACCGTCATTAAATCATTAATAAAGAGTTATTGATGTGTTACTTCAATAAACATTATTGATTATTTTTTTTTTTTGTTTTGTCTTAATAACCCTAAATCCAATAAGCTATCCTAGGCTATTTTATGAGTTTTGAACTGTATGTGGGAACATACAGAGATCAATGTTCAAGATACAGTCTAAAGAGTTTATAGTATAGGGATAAGGCTGGGTACCTTATCCTAGTGACACTGTGGATACGACCCACTTTGTATTTGATACAAATGCAATGATCTATTGCGTTCGTGTAGGTGACATGCAAGTGAGGTATCCTATGCAATGAATTTGCATAAGACCAGACCATGAAATAGTAATCACTTGATGTAACTCCGTTGACTAGTTAGGTTTCTATTTCAATAGGATGACCTAGGCAACTTAGTCTTAATCCTAAGTGTATTATGAACTCTTGTCCACGAGGGACTGTCCTTTGTCGACTCAATTTTCCTACGATCTTGGAGACAAGACTGAGTGGGGAGCTGGGGACATAATTATACAAGATGGAATTCACTCATTCCCATCTTTAGGGAAAGTAGATAAGTGTTCCCTTAAGTGGTGTCTCTTGGATCTAAATAAAGGGCCCTACCCTCTCATTGGCCCGAAAGGGGTTTCTGTTTAATGGTTGGACCATAAACATGTTGTTCATTAAATGAGCACTAGTACTTAAGGATTTAGAAGTAACGTAGAGGTAAAACGATAACTTGACCCAGGTGGTATTACGAACACTTGTGAAGGGCTAATTTGTTGTTATTGGTCTATATCCATGGACACAAAAATATATCTACAGTGAGAAGAGAGCAGTTGCGGGTCTTTAGTGGAGTGTACCTATAGCTAACGAGTATTGATTAATGTGGTTAATGAGTTTAGCTGATTAATCTCATATCATTGGAGCTTCTGATTTGTAGGTTCATTAGGTCCCCTTCATAACTCGTAAAGAGTGTTGAGGTATTTATGTCTTGAATGAAATTTGAAATGTTCAAATTTACTTAGGGAAATAGTATAATGTATGATGATACATTATAATATAAAGTTTATTTTGAACTTTCTAATATAAATTTTATTTTGGATATGATACAAAATTAATTTTTGAGAGAACTAAATATTTGAAGAAGTTCAAATATTAATGTGAATTAGATTCATATTAAAATTATAGGTTAAAATTAATGTGTATTAGATGCTCATTAAAACTATAAGTTATGAGAGAATAACAATTGAATATCATTGCAACAAAAATAGGTTTCTATGACTATTAGCACATTTCATGACTTTTTTTTTAGTCTTTGAATCCAGCATCATCTAAACTGTATAGATGACACATGAGAAATGAGTCATCGTTGATTCATGACTTTAAAGTGTATTGACATTTATTATATGTCACGAAAACCATTTTTAATGACAATTTCTCGCAGTTAATAAATGATCAAAACGTTACTTTTTCTGTCAATTAAAGCATTATATTGACATGAAAATTCTGTCATTGAATAATAAATAATGTCACATTTACAGTGTCAATAATACCTTAATTATGACACTTTTTAAACGTCATTAAATTACGTACATTGTCACTTATTTATAGTCATTGAAATCTGATTGATGACAGTATTCCACTGTCATAAAATTACATCTCATGACTTTTGTCAAATGTCAAACAAACCATTTCAATGATACATGTTATTACACTTGTGTTTCCTCCAATTTCAACACAAAATATGTACACAAAATATTTACAAAATTTCATATATAACAATAGAGTTTGTAACGTTAATACATGGAAAATATATACAACAACACTAGTCCAAACTTTGGGTAAGTCATTTACAAATTTAGTAATTACAACCAAGTGTTGGCACAATACCAAAAAAAACAAAAAAAAAAAAAAAAATTTACAACACTTAAATAAACATCTTGCTTGGTGGGTTTCCTTGCTTCAATGACCTTGTCCAAGAACCTAGTAAACAAAACATTCATTTCAAAATTTAACTCAATATAACAAGGTGAATGATAATAACAATATGTAGGTTACATATATGTTGATCGTAATGTAACAATATCATTCTGTTAAGTACATTTACACTCAATACCCTACTTTAATCATACAAGTAAGGATTTTGGTGTAACTGGAAACCGATGTAACCATGTGATCTATGTGTGTGTATGGAAGATATTTTGGTTAAATTCTAGATATTATCAGATTAGTACAATCACTGTTCATTAGGTACCCCAGACGAATAGGTTAATAAGAATGTTATGGGCGAAACTGTTTATTAGGTAGCATGTTGTACAAATGTTTACAAGAGAGCTACTTTGTTATTGCATGTAAGGAAGAAGTTAGAACATTCTCATGCTCTCTTTCAGGTTAATAGGGTATCTGAGAGAGGGTGTGATAGCTTGTTTAAAGGTTATTGAGTGTCTTACACGCCTACGTGAGCAAGCAGTGAGGCACGCGGGTGTCACGCATTATAGGCGACAAAAGTAAGGCAGTGGCGTGCGTAGCCTAAGGGGCTGAACATGGATGTTGAGTAGCTAAACACCTAGCCCATGTAGAAGATCGACACCCAGTGGCCTGTGTGTGTTGTCGATGTCAGGTGTGTGTATGGTAGACACCTAGTGACGCTCCCGTGTGTTTGTGCGGTTGTGTGCGAGAGTTGTCGCATAGGGCCTGTGCCTACGCAGTGCCGTATGCATGAGCGACCAGGGCTATGGGCGAGTGCAAGTGTTGTGTCCAGCCAAGTTGCACGCCTAGTTACATCCAAAATTACTTAAGACATTGCCTATTCCGATTGGTGTTGGTGAGTTGTTTCCAGTGTGAATTTGATCTAGGGATATAAATGGCTTAAGCTAAGATTTAAGAGGATTTTAAAAAGAGTCAAACCAAAGGAAGTAAACTTACATTTCAAGTCAAACAAAGGTGTGAGAAGCTTACGATCATTTGAGGCTTAACAAAAAGGAGTGAATGACAATGATTCCAAAGATAAATTATTTTAAATGTTCTATCTTTAATACTTCCCTTAAGTATATGTTTTACCTTGAAAAGCAAAAATTTGTTTAGCCATAAAAATATCTTTATAGTTCTGAAAGTGTTTCAGTTCTATGTAGTCTATCACTTTTTATGAAATAATGGTAGTACAAAGGCTAAGACTAAGGATATTAGTAGACACCAACTTCTAGGATAAGACATATTGAGAGAAAGTATCATGGTAGTGACCAAGATGATTTTGAATGACATATGGTTTGATTTATATAAAAAGACTTTAGGCTAAAGTGTATGGGAGTCACCTAAAAGGACTACGAGACATATCTCTTCTTCACTAGGGCAAGTGGAGATCATGTTGGGTATAGAGTATGCCCTAGCATACATGTTTCACCGGCTTTAGTGCGAGAGGGAGATTGTTGGAATTTGTGCCCTAAAGCCTCATAATTGATTACTTAATTAATCTAATTATTAATTATGCAAAATTAATTTATCCATTAACGGAAAAATCAAAGTTATTGCATGAAACCTTGAACATGTATGTAATTGACATACGGGTGGATCATGTTCAAGAAATAACCTAAGGTCAATAGTATATGGATAAGGTTGGGTGTCTTATCCTGGTGACACTATGGATACAACTCACTTTGTAATAGTTACAAATGGTTTGATCCAAACCGTTCATATGAGACATGTGAGTTGGGGTATCCTATACAAAGAGTTTGTATAAGATCAGACCGAAATATTTAATCTCTCTTTGTAAATCCGTTAATTGATGAGATTAATATTTCCTAGGATGATCATGTGCGACTTGATCTTAATCCTGAGTAACTTATGAACTCCTGTTTGTGAGGTCGGTCCTTTGATTTGCATGGGTGAGAGTGGCTCGAGTTGCTGACTCAATAAGCCTACCATTTTGGGAATTTGACTAAATGGGAAGCTGGGAACATAACTTCATAAGATAAAGTTTACTCCTTTCCATATAGGGAAAATAGATGAGTAGTTCCCCTAAGTGCTAATTTTGGGTCTTGAACAAGGGGCCTCACCCTCTCACTGGCTCGAGAGGGACTTAGTTTATGGTTAGACCATAAACAAATTGTTCATAAGAGAAATCAGTGGTATTTAAGGATAAGAGGTAATTACAAGGGTAGAACAGACATTTGACCTAGCTGTAATTATGAACAACTCGTGAAGGATCAACTTACTTATACTAATTATATCCATGGACAACTTGTCCTACAGTGCATAAGAGTTCAACTATGGTATATAGTGGTTGGCCTTGTAGTTAATGAATGTAGATTAATTAATTTTCCATAGTGGTTTGCCTTGTAGTTAATGAATGAAGATTAATTAATTAAACTCTTTAATTAAATTAAATAAGATTCAAACTATAAGTTTATAATATGGAGAATTAATTTATTTGAATATGATTCAAATAATTAATTAATTATTTTAATGAAATCCATATAAATAATAGAGTGAGAATTAATTTGAATCGGATTTAAATAATTAATTATTTAATTTGGATGATATTCAAATTAAAGATTCTACAAAAAATAAATATTTAAATAAAACTTAAATATTTTAAAGCATTTAATATGAGATATTATCTAGATAAATATTTATTAAGATTGGATATCTATAGAGGGGTTATTCTAATAAGATTAGGATTAACCCATAGAGTTGTATAAATAGGGCCCTTGGGAGCCCTCATAGAATTGACACACACTCTCTACAAGAATAATTTCTACGATTACTCTAAAACTCTTACTCTAGAAATTGTCCTAATTTTCTTAGAAAAGTTCTAAAAAAAAATCCTTCTTATTCTTTCAAGAAGCGATTCCCACAAACCGAATCCTTGCCAGAGTGATAGCTAGGAAGATCTCTTGGCAAAGGAAGACTACAAGGAGAAGACTATCAGTTTGAGGAGAATATTTTGCTAAAATTATAGGTTGGCAAGGTATGTTGCTTAACCTTCTTTATTTGATCAATGTTTAATATTTAAAGTTTATTTAAATATTGTCACTCGCTTGTCCTCTCGACTCACGATTTCTTCTATTTTCTGTCTCTCAGGTAGCGAACGAATTCATAGTGCTTAGCCTATTTAGTATCGTCTGCTTTTGCTAGAAACTTTCAAAATACTTAGTAATCTTCTATGGTTTGAAATCTAAGAAAATCTTGTACATATAAACTAAGATTTTAGGGAACTGAGTGTCTATAAATATGTCCTGTACATGGTCAGCTTGTGGATGTGATTATCTGTAAACGAGTATCAGAATTTTATCTATATGTCTGTGAATGTTTACTATTAATGTTAAATGCTTATCAGGTCATCAAAGAGTCATTTGAGGTACATGTTGGATAGTAGCCCAAAAACCCAATCGGAAACCTCGCTAACCAGGATCAACAATTATTGACGGTGACAGGTGTCGGGGGTTGAACGTAGGGACGACAGTATAGGCGGAGTCGACGACAAACAGACCTGAAGCAGAAGATTGGCTACGCACTATAAATCTAGAACCACGCACAATGGTGCACGTAAACGGACGACTCAAACGGTGCTTGGATTAGCGACGAATGGATGGAGCACGACAACGTCACACCAAATGACAGCTAAGGAGGGACGCTGGTGAGGGAGAGAGAGAAAGAAAAGGCAGGGGCAACAACAGCTCCCCGAGAAAGAGAAGAATGAAAAACTTCTTTCTTTTTTTTGCACGCACTTTGAGTCTACAGACACAAAGACAGACACACAACTTCCAAATCTCACAACAACTTATCCAATTTTTCTAAATTACACACACACAGAGATATATATAGCCACTTTTCTTTTTCCTATTTAAATTCCTTAAAATAAATCATTTTCCCCAAAATACACACACAACTTCCAAATTTCACCACTTTTCTTTTTCCTATTTAAATTCCTTAAAATAAATCATTTTCCCCCAAATACACACACAATTTCCAAATCGCACCACTTTTCTTTTTCCTATTTAAATTCCTCAAAATAAATCATTTTCCCCCAAATACACACACAACTTCCAAATCTCATAACAACGTATCCAATTTTTCTAAATTGGATTCCAAATCCCCAAATCTCCTCCAATTAAAATAATTTTCCACCAATCGAATTAAATCCAGATCTTAAATCTTTAATGCTTAATTTAAATTGAATTATCTAAATCATAATAATCCAATTTTAACCTCAAAACTCAAAATAACACCCAAATAATTTAAGATAATTAAATTAGTTAAATTTAAAAAAATTACCTCAATATTTGTGTTGTCACATTCTACCCTCCTTAAGAAACTTTTGTCCTTTAAAGTTATAATCTTGGAACAACTCAGGGTACTTTGATCTCATTTCATTTTGCTGCTCCCATGTCGCTTCCTTGAATTGATGATTCTACTATAGAACTTCCAATAGTGCTATCTCACGATTGTGCAAGGTATTTACTTCCCTTGCAAGAATTTGAATCGATTTTTCCTCATAACTTAGTTTCTCATTAAATTGCCAAGGTTCATGATTTACTACATGAGATAGATCTGCTATATACTTCCTCAACATGGAAACATGGAAGACATTTATGAACTGTAGAGAGTGACGGTGACAAAGCCAAATGGTAAGCTACAGGGCCCAATGAACTGAGGGATCAACCTACCCTTCCTCCCTAACCTCAGAACACCTTTCATAGGTGCCACTTTCAGGAACACTTTATCACCCACTTCAAACTCCAAATCTCGTCGTCTCACATCGGTGTAACTTTTCTGTCTGCTTTGAGCTGTCTGCATCCTTTCTCTGATCTTCTAAATGGCCTCATTAGTAGTCTATACTCACTCAAGTCACAATAATTTTCGTTAACCAACCTCATCTCAATAAACAAGAGACCTGCAACTTTTCCCATACAGGGCTTCAAATGGTACATGCCAATAATAGCCTGGTAGCTGTTGTAGTAAGTAGATTCCATGAGATGCAAATGAAAATCCCAACTTCCTGGAAAATCCAACATGGATGTTTGTAACATGTTCTCTAGTATCTGGTTCAAATGCTCAGTTTAGCCATTAGTTTTTGGATGAAAAGTTGTACTGAAATCTAACTAAGTGCCTAGTGTTGATTGGAGACTCTTCCAAAAAGTGGACGTGAAGCAAGGGTCTCTTTTAGACACTATTGAAATTGGCACTTCATGCAACCTCACCACCTCTTTCATATATATCTGTGCCCATTTTTTCATTGAATACGTGGACTTGCTTGGAATAAAATGTTTTAACTTGGTGAGCTTGTCTACTATAACCCATATCACTGTATGGCCATTTTTTGTTCTTGGTAAACCGATAATGACATCCATAAACACATTCTCCCATTTTCACTTTAACATTTTAAAGGCTGCAACAACCTCATTTGCTTCTGTCTCAGAGCTTTCACTTGCTGACACACTAAACATTTACTGACAAACTCAACCGTCTCTTTTTTCATGTTGTGCCACCAATAATATCGTTTCAAGTTCTGATACATCTTGGTGCTGCTAGGATGTATCAAGAATGGAGAACTATGGGCTTCTGGCAGCAATTCATTCTTAAGATCACTACTTGCAGGCACACATAGGCACCGCTAATATGAAAGACCATAATCTGAGGATACTGAGAACTCACTATCTTGCCCTAACTTCACCTGGCAAAACTTCTCAACCAGGTACGGATCACTTTGATGTGCATCAATAATTCTTTACCTCAAAGTCAGTTGTACTGACAATTGAGCTAACTATGATGTAACTTCTCCAACAACTACCGCAATTCATGTGCGCTCATAGTATTTGCATATGCGAGTCTGCTTGGTAATAAGAGCTACTGAATGTACTGCTATCCTACTCAAGGCGTTTGTTACCACGTTCACCTTGCCAGAATAATACAAAATCTCCACGTCATAATCTTTCACTAACTCTAGCCATATGTGTTGCCTCATATTTAACTTCTTCTGAGTGGAGAAGTACTTCAAGCTCTTATGACCTGTGAAGATTTGTATCTTTTCTCTGTATAAGTAATGTCTCCTTATCTTCAAAGCTAAGACAACTGCTGCTAATTCCTAGATAATTTCATTCGTGGTTCTTTAATTTGCAAGAGGCATAAGCAACCACTTTACTGAGTTGCATCAACACACACCCCAACCCTTTCTTGGAGGCATGACTGTAAACAACAAAATCTCCCGACCCATCTAGAATTGTAAGTATCGACGCAGAAACTAGTCTTTACTTAAGGTCTCAGAAACTTTCTTCACAAGTTTTACTCTAAACAAAAGGAGTACCTTTCTCGGTCAACTGAGTCAAAGGAGTGGCTATGCGAGAGAAGTCTTTAACAAATGGACAATAGTAGCCTGCTAAGCCCAGAAAACTTCGCACTTCACTAACTGTTGGGGAGAGACCAAGTCGTAACTGCCTCTATCTTCGCAGGGTCTACAGAAACCCCACCCTTCAACACCACGTGACCCAAAAGGACACTTGCTTCAACCAAAACTCACACTTAGAAAACTTGGCATATAACTTATGCGACTTCAAAGTTTCCAAAACTATTTTGCAAATGCTCTTCATGCTCTGCCTCTGTCTTGTAATAAACCAAGATATCATTGATGGAAAACTATAAAAAACGTATGAAGAAAATCCTTGAACACTCGGTTCATTAGATCCATAAATATCACAAGAGCATCGTCACGCCAAAGGACATAACAATGAACTTATAATGTCCATATCTAGAACGAAATGTTGTCTTAGGAATATTGTTGTTCTTTATTCTCAATTGATGATATCCTGAGTGAAGGTCAATCTTGGAGAACATTGTGGCTCCCTACAACTGGTCAAATAAGTCATCAATCCTAGGGAGAGGATACTTATTCTTGATGGTTACCTTGTTTAACTCTGTGTAGTCAATGCATAGGCGTAATGACCCATCCTTCTTTTTTACAAACAACACTGGTGCACCCTAAGGTGACACACTCGGACGTATAAAGCCCTTATCAAGCAACTTTTGCATTTGAATCTTAAGCTCCTTCAACTTTTTGGGGCCATTTTATATGGAGCCTTAGAGATAGAAGTTGTGCCTATTCCAACTCGATCGTGAAGTCTATCTCTCGATACGGCGACAGTTATAGGAGATCCTCTAGGAAAACCTATAGGTAATCTCTTACCACTGGCGTTGAAGTGGCGACCTCAGTTTCTCTGCTGTCAACCACATTGGCCAAGATACCTTAAGTACTTTGGTTAATCTACCTGTTGGCTTTCGTAGCCCAGATTACTTTGGGTAAGATCACAGTCTCAACCCCTTTAAACTTAAAGCTAGCTTCCGTAGGAGGGTTGAAAATCACCTCCTTATGGAAATAGTCTATACTGGTTTGGTTAGTAAACAACCAATCCATGTCTAATATAACATCAAAGTAATGCATGTCTAAAACTATCAAGGTCACTTCCAGTTCGCAGTTTGCTATTTCTACCTGACATGCTTTTATCTTTTTCTTTACTAACATAATTTCTCCAAATGGAGTAGAAACTGATAAAACATAATGCAAATTCTCTAATTCTAACATAGCATGCTTCATAAACACAGAAGATATTAACAAATGCGATGAACCAGAGTCAAACAATACCAGAGCATAGCGCCCCAAAATAGGGAGTGTACTTGTCACCACAGTGCCTGACTTATCTGCCTCCACTAAGTTGTATAAACTCTCGACCTTACTTCTGCTTTGACTTATTAGAACTTTTCTGATATGAACACATGCACTAAATTCTATCATTGGATGCAGTTCTCTTAGGGTATCTATCAGCTGTATGTCTTTCCTGTCTACAAAGAAAACATACCCCAATACCAGTCAAGCAGCGCCCCCAATGACATCTCCCGCAAGAACTACAAAGTGGCCTATCTTCCCTAACAGTTAAGGATCGAGAGCCCTACCACCTCCAATGTTGTTGAGATCTATCTGAATTTTGGCTCTTCTGCTGAGGCTTTGGAGCTCTCTGATCTGCCTTCCTCTTCTGGCCTGAAGAGGATCCCACTCCTAAAGAATTTAGTTGTTCGGCCCTTGACGAAGAGTCTAGTTGACTTGTTAAGCAAAAGGCTTCTGCTTGAGTGGTTGGTTTAAAGGCTTGCACCAAGCCTCACGCCCCATCTCTCAGCCCCCAGACAAATCTCTTTGTTCTTTTTGCCTCTGTGGCAACCATGGTAGTGGAAAAATCGAACAGCTACTCAAACTCTTGATCATACACCTCTACAGACATGTTGCCCTTCTCTAGGCCCAAAAATTCGTTTTCCTTGAGATGTTGCAAGTTAGCAGAGAAGTATTTCTCATAGAAGCGCTACTTGAGCTCCTCCCACGTCATCGATTCGGCACCGACACCTATCATCCTTTTTGTTGTTCGCCACTAAATCTGAGCTTTATCTGTCAGCACAAAGATGACACACTGCATTTTCTGATCCTCCGGGCACTTCATATATCTAAAAATCGTCGTTATGGAGGACAAGCATAACTTTGCTTTAGTAGGGTTCTTCAATGACCGATCCAAGGTGCTAGGGTTGTACTTCCTAAATTCCCGTAGATGTTTTGCTTCTAAAGATAGATCTTGCAAGTTTAGACTCTGGACTTAAACTTGTTGAGGTGGCACTTACTGAGATGGAACATGTTGGGCTATCTACTTTGCTATCTTGTCCTTCATTGTCCCCATTACGACTGTTGTGACAACTTCTTCCATCGCTGCAACCATTATAGCGTACTTAGGCGAAACGACTAGTGGAACTGATGCCGGAGAAGGCACTGGCACATTGCGATTATGACTTCTTGAACCACTGCTTCTCCCAAATCGAAAGGGTCCTGTGGTTACAAGAGAGGAGATCTTAAGGCGTAGACAGGTCTTGATTTTTAGCATTTTGAACTTGGGGGTTTTGTAACCCTCCCCTATTATTTATACCTCCTCTTCCCTTGATGCATCCTCTATCTCCACAAGCCATCTCCTGTCATTGGCATAAAACAAATATATCAAATTCTTTGTCACAACACATGTCAGTTATAGCCATGAATAAGGCAAAGTCTTAAGCATATAATTCTAGAGACTTTTCTTACAGGACATATCTGGTGATGATGAAGAGTCCGTTAGCAAGCCAAAGGGACACATGGACTTAAATAGTAAGTCAAACTATAGAACAAATAAAATCTTGGCTCTTATACCAACTGTAACGACCCAATTCCCAAGAACTTCAGCTAGGTCGTCACTATATGCATGCACACATCTCGAACGACTAATTTTTCATAATTTCAACTAAACCAAATAGTTTTATTAAAACAAAAGAAATTACCAAAATCCAAATAACTAAAAATCATTGATCGAGGTACCTCTTAAATAATTAAATAAAATAGGAAACTTTTCCTAAAGCGTCTAGTGGTGAGAAGGAAAAAAATACACACACAAAAAGCAAAGTTCTGAATTCAGATGATAAAACCCAAAAACTTAAACATGAAAACGTGAAAACTTGTGCGAAAACATCTATCTAGTCCCAATGGCACGGTCATGAATTCCTTTCGTTTACCGAGGTGTCTTTTTCCTTACCTGAAAAGGATAACATGAAAACGATGGTACAAAATACTCAGTAAATACCCCACTACCGGGGATAGGCTAGACAATTATATCCAATAAGTGCAACATACTATCGGAACATGCATAAATAAAATAATCCTGGATGGCCATCTGTTGAGCGATTTAGCCTAACCTAACACGCATCTAGTGGCCTGAAGGCTCACAACATAATGGAGGACCTGTCGGCACCCGGTAACATAGTAGGAAGCCCGTTAGTTTTTGGGAACATAGTAGAAAACCCATAGGCTTTCAATAACATAGTAGTGTTAGGAGGGTAAATCGTCACTTTTATCTCAAGGTAAAACATGCTCATAGTAAATTCACACCATAAATCATAGTGCAAGTCTCAAAATCTCACACACAATCATATCAAACACATGCTCATAACATCATGCTCATAAAACAGTTCTAATAACATCAGGTTTCTCAATTTCATCCAAACTAAACAAATCAATCAACTATCTAAATCGTCCGGCTCAAGGGCGGTTCCAGTAGTAAGATTGCTTACCTCAAATTAAGCCCAAATATGTTATTGCAGCAAAACAATTTACAACAAAGCTTGAATATAAACTTACAAAACAAATTCCAAATTCAAATCCAACCCCAAAAGCCTACTTCCATTCAACAATTGAATAAAGTTACTCCAAATAACTTACCCGAGTGTGCTTTGACCCAAATCCGCTTCCAAGCTTTCCCAAAAAAAAGGAAAAACGATCTTAAGCTAAACGCCTAAATTTAAGGATTAAAATCCTAAAATTTCAACATCAAAACCCAATTTAAATATCTCTTTGTAACTTAACAATCTTGAATACTTGCAAAAATTGTCGAAATCGACCCTTGCTGCAGCTGGACAACGGCTCCAAAGGGTCGAAATCCTTAATCTAGAACCAAAATATGTATCCAAAAATTGAAACCAATACTTAATGGGTATTCAAGAACCAACCAAAATTAATCTAAACACCCACAAAAATTTACCCAAAAACCTAACTGGAAATGCCATTGACCGGAACCAGCAATTATTGACAGTGACAGCTGGCGGTGGTTGAACGACGGGGTTAGTAATAACGCCTAAAATGTGCTATCTTCCTCAGCTTAACTTGGGATCTTTGTGCTGTTTAATGTGTCTATTGTGGTATTTTGTAGGTTTCAAGCGCTTAACAAATAGAACGGTGTTAGCACCAAAACCAGGCCAAAACGGGCCAAAACGGAGTTCCACGACATCAACTGGGGGATAGAACTCTAAAAGGACAAAAATGCCTTTGAAGCCACGGTGTCGCAGTGCTTTTTCCCGAGGCGTTTTGCTGGTGAAGTGCAGTAGGCACCGCAATGCTCCAAAAATTTCACGTGTACAGATTAGTGTCAATGCTGCAGTGCTACAACAATTTTTATAAAATAAAACTTTCGATTCTAGTTAAAAAAAATACGTCGGACCAGTCGACTTTTGGTTCTATTCTCTCATCTTTTCTTTTTTTGCATCCCTAGGAACTTGAACCCCTCGATTATTGTCTAAGGTAACGTTTCTCTAGCTTGGGTATTAGGGATTTTCCACTGTAATTGATGTTTTTTTAAGGTTTTGAACTTAATTCAAGTGTATGCATGATTTAATTCCGAGTTTTCAAGAATTATGATGAATTTGTAATGTTGGTGTTTATTTTGATTATTGATTTGGTTGTATTACAATTCGTGACAATTTGTTGTATGTCAATCATATGAAGCAATAGGTTAGGTTAGCTTGCAAATCTAGAAGGTGATGCGCATTGTTCTAATCAACCTATGATTAAATCGATAGGACATTCAATCTAGGTCTATCCAATTGCATGTCCTGCCTAATTTTCCTTTAAGCTTAATGCAGTTAGGTTTAGTCAAATTTTGCATGCTTTTCATTGATTTGCTTAAATCTAACTTGTCCACTAAGACAATTCAATTGTGGCCTTTTCAGTTGAATTGATTAGGTGTTAGTGTCATTGGATTTAGTAATGACGAACCAATGATAAAAACATCGAACAAAGAAAATCCCCGTAACCCAAGTTAGGGCTTCTTCCATTGAATTTTTACTCTTTTTACTTCTCGCAATTTATTTTTATGAAGTTTACTTTTTCTTGCAATCAACTGTTTTTTAAAACCCCCTTTGGTTACCTTGAATTCTAAACTTTCCAACTGTGAAATTCGAGGGCTCCCTGTGTTTGACCCGACTTGCCACTACGACTGTGGGTAAGTTAGAAAAATTTATTTGGCACGGAATTGGGCGACAAATTCCATCCGTCAGTCGACAACAACAGTAGAGTTGACGATGAAGGGACCTGATGCAGAAGACTGGCAGCGCGCTCTAAATTTGGAACCATGCACAACGATGCACACAGACGAACAACCCAGATGATGCTCGAACAAGCGATGAATGGACGAAGCATGGCGGCGTCAAGGCAGATGGGGGTTGAGGAGGGATGCTGGTGAGGGAGAGAGGGGAGGGGGGTGCAGGGGTAGCTCACAAAGAAGAAGGTAAAGCTTTTTTTTTTTTTTTTTTTTTTTTTTTTTTTTTTTTGTATTCTTTAACAAGTTTCCTTCATTTGGCGAACAATTGGATGAATATCTTGAACAAACAAATTAATCACGTGGATGAAATATAAGGAAATCAAGGGTAGTTGCAAGAATAGGAAAAAAAAAAAAAAAAGTTCTTAACTTTGGAAGGGTTGGTTTCGGTTGACTAGA
>QLSR01000420.1:929694-970685 GCA_031780015.1 Citrullus colocynthis | reverse complement strand
TTTTTTTTTTTTTTTTTTTTTTTTTTTACACTGACTTTGAGGCTATAAGACACACATATATATTTATAACCACTATTTCTTTTCCTACTTAAATTTCTTAAAATAAATCATTTGCCCCCACATACACACACAACTTCTAAATCTAAGAACAACTTATCCAATTTTTCTAAATCAGATTCTAAATCCCCAAATCTCCTCTAGTTCAAATAATTTCTCACCAACAGAATTAAATCTAAAATTTAAATCTTTAATCCTTAATTTAAATTGAATTATGTAAATCACAAGAATCCAATTTTAACCTCAAAACTGAAAATAACACCCAAATAATTTAAGATAATTAAATTTAAAAAATTACCTCAAAATTTGGGTTATCACCTAATAGCTATCAATGGCTAGTTGCTATTTTTCATAGTTGCTATCCATGATAACTTTCCATTTAAGAAATATTAAGTTCGATGTCACTCATGAATGAATATCATTGATATCACCGATACATATATATCACTAATGTCTAGAGAAATTATAGTAGATAGCACAATTTAGGAAACAATCTAAAAATCTAGCACATTTTTAAAATATTTGCAGATATGATAAATATTGATTGGTTGACTTTAAGTTTTTTTTAAATCCCAAATTTGCCCTTGATCTCCCATTTTCCCATCTCTTGGGAGCTCTCTCTCCTTCTCACCCCAAATTTTTTCCTCCCTGTCACTCCTATCTCCCTTCATCTCCCAGATTTGTCCTCCTACTTCTGATTTCAAAATTTCCCATTTCTCTCTCCTTTTATGTAAGCATCTTCTTTTATCTTAGAAAGTAATTATATTATTTTTTTCAAAAATAGACAAGTTTGAGTCTCAAACCCAAGATTTAAGAATGCATAATTATTTTCACACGTGCCTTAACAACAATAAGCCAATTGTCAAATTTCATATTTAAAACAAAACGTTAAATATAAATATCAAAATGAACATGAATTTGAAAGAAACTACTTTTTCTAGTTATCGAATTTGCACATTTTTTCAAAATATTTTTTTAATATTCAGAAATAAGAAACAAAATAATGTTTATTAAACAATCTTGTTTCTAAAAAATGAGAAACAAGAACATTATTAAACAAATCCATAATTTTTATTTATTTTTTTCTTTTTGTAGGACTTTAAAAGGATGAAGTCTATTAGTAATAAACTATTACCATTGATAACCTATGATATCACTCATAGACTAAGTGATAGTCTATCAGTGATATGCTTTTATCACTAACAAATTACTTCAATTAGTGATAGAAGTCTATTACTTATAGACTTATAACAACTAATAAATAATAATTTATTAGTAAATACTTAAAGATCAAACTCAATGTCTAAAACTTATAAAATCAATTAGTAGCTATCAGCAATAGACTTCTATTATTATGACATAATAATATAAATCTATTAGTGATAGGCACTTTTATCTATTTAAATGTGAAAATATGAAAATTTCAATTCTAGTGTTTAAAATCAATGCTATTAGTGATATAACTTAGGCAGATATCAGTAACATTAATGATATTGAAGATATGACTTAGGTAGATATCAGTGAGATCCGTGCATTGGCAAATTATCCATGATATTAGTGATATAACTTAGGAAGATATCAATGATATTCATGGATAAGTGATACAACTTAGGTAGACATCAGCGATATCTGTATATCATTAGTATCCATGATATCATTGATAGTTTTAGTGTCAAAATATTAGTGATTTAAACGATATACTTTAGGTAGACATCAGTGGTATGACTTAGATAGATATAAGTGATATTAATGATATTAATGATATGACTTAAGTAGATATTAGTGACCAATGATAATAGTGATATATCTTAGGTAGATATTAATGATAAATTTGAATCGGTATATTAATTATCAATGATATCGGTGATAAAACTTAAGTAAGATATCAATAATATTCATGTATCAATGACATTGAACTTAATATTTCTCAAATTGAAAGCTATCACTGATAGCAGCTATCACTTAGCAACTAATAACACATTTCTCAAATTGAAAGCGATAACAATTGATAGCAGCCATCAATGACAGCAACTGATAGCAGCTATCAGTGATAGCTTTCAATTTGAGAAAATCGGGAAGAATTGTACAAAATGGTGGTTGCACGCATGCATTTTACTCATTTACCAAGTTTTTGTACTATATATCCAGTTACTTTATCCTTGAGCTACATATTCTATTATTTTCAGCTTAAATGTCATTTATGTAACTAGCACTAATATTGACCTAAGATATATCGTTTTTATCATTGATAATTAATATTACAAATACATGGATATCACTAGTATCTACGTAAGTCATATCACTTATATCATTAATATCATTGATATCCACCTAAATCATACCGCTGATGTCTACCTAAGGTATATCACTTAAATCACTAATATTTTAACAATGATATCATAGATATTACCCATACACAGATACATAGATATTATTGATATCTACCTAAGTTATATCACAAATATCATTGATAATTGATATTATTGATACACGAATATCATTGATATCTACCTAAGTCATATCACCACTATCACTAATATCATTGATGTCACTAATATCTACCTACATCATATCACTAATATACGGATATCACTAATATCTACCTAAGTTATATTACTAATATCATCGATTTTAAACATGAGAATTGCCAAATTCATATTTTCACATTTAAATAGGGTTTTAGTGAATTATTTTCTAACATTTAAAAATATGATTGATAGTGAGTGAATACTTTAATCAATGATAGAATTCTTTGAGTGACTAATATGTAAGTATACCAATGGCTATCATCGATAGATTTATATTATTATGTCATAATAATAGAAGTCTATCACTAATAGCTACTACTAGATTTTATAAGTTTTAGACTTCTAGTTTGATCGTAAGTATTTACTAATCAATTATTATAGATTAGTTAATATATGTCTATAAGTAATAGACTTTTATAACTGACTGAAGTAGTTTTTCAGTAATAGAAGAAGACTATAATAGACTTAGTCTATCAATGATATCATAGGCTATCAATGATAAAAATTTATTACTAATAAACTTCAAACTTTTAAAGTCCCACAAAAATAGAAAAAAAAAATTATGGGTGCGCTTGATAATGTTCTCGTTTCTATTTTTTTTAGAAACAAATTTGTTTGATAAGAATTATTTTGTTTCTTACTTCTAAATTTTAAAAAGCATTTGTAAAAAATGTGCAAACTTGATAACTAAAACAAATAGCTTAATTCTTTCAAATAAGTTTTCATTTGTTATTTATATTTAAAGTTTCATTTTAATTATAAAATTTTATAGCTAGCTCATTGGTGTTGAGGCGCTTGATAAAATGTCTATGCACTCTCAAATCTAGGGTAATAGTTACTTCTTAGGTAAAAAGAAAGATGCTTTCATAATTCTAGGAGAATGAGATGTTGGGTTTTAAATTACATTTATTATTGAGACTAATGAGACATGTGAGTAGGGATATCCTACCCAAACTTATGTTGGGTTTTAAATTACATTTATTATAACCTAAATTCAATAAATTGAGATATGTGAGTAGGGACATCCTATGCAATGAGTTTGCATAAGATCGGACCATGAGATAATTATTTTTACTTTATATCACTTTTACTTTATAATGTCGTTTACTGTTCAGATTGATTATTTTAATATGATGACTTAAATAATTTGATTTTAATCTTGAGCTAACTATGAATTCTTGTTTATTTGGGATTATTCTTTAATCTGCATGGCTAAGAGTCGCCCAAGTTCGCTGACTCAATAAGCCTACCATTTTAGGGAGAAGACTAGATAGATAGTTGGGGCCATAGTCTTGCGAGATGAAATTCACTCCTACATAATTCTAGGTTAGTAGAGAAGTTGTTCCCTTAAGTACTGACTCTGGGTCTCTTGGACAAGGGATCCCACCCTCTTATTGGCTTGAGAGGGACTTGGTTTAATGGTTGGATCACAAACCAATTGTTCATAAGAGGATCAGTGAGAATTAAGGAACATAAGGTAATCATAGGAGTAAAATGAAATTTTGACCCAACTGTAAGTACCAACAACTTATGAACGATCAACTTACTAATCATGGTTATATCAAGTGGACAGAAATATATATACAGTGAGAAGAGTGCAACTACTGCACTATAGTGGAATATCCCGGTAGTTAACGAATGTTAATTACTAGGTTAAAGAGTTTAGCCGGTTAATTTTGGATCGTTGGAGCTCATGATCTGTAGGCCCATTAGGTCTCCTTGTTAGCTCATGAACTAAACCTTAGAACAATGTGATGAAAGAATTTGAAAATATTCAAATTCGTTTAAGGAGTAAGTTTTATGGCTTGCTCGTTTTCATTATGAATCAAACGAAAATGGAGAGTTGAAAATATTTAAATGTGATTTAAATATTAATTGCATGAATAGAGATTCATTGAATTGGAAACTGTCGGGACAAGTGGAAAATTTATTAATTTAATATTTAATATAATTAATTAAATTATTTAAATTAATTATATATTTAATATTAAATTAATATTATTTAAAATTAATTAATTGAATTAATTTTAAGGAAATTGAAAATTAGAAATTCAATTTGCATTTGAGAAATTCACTTTGAATTTTGGGGATTTTTCATTTTGCATGAAGTAGAAAGTGGGAGTTTTAGAAACACCCTTAACCCACCTTTATCCACCTCCTAATCCACTTGGTTAATCACCAATTAAGGTGTCAATTTTATAGCAAATTTGATTTGCATATATTCTTCTTCATATAGAAGAAAGAAAGATTGAAATTGGGTTAACAACTTTGGTGGAATTTGCTGAAATACTCTCCAAACTCTCAACTTCCTTCAAATTTGCCCCAAATTCATCACAATTTGGATTCCACAATCCTTTCTAAGGCCAGAGAATAACGAAGAAGTTTCTTGTGGTGGTCCACGAAGTGTTCGTGATCAAAATCTTCAAGGAAATCGTTTCACTTTTGATCTACAACACGTAAGTAACAAAACTATGTTTTTTGATTTTGAGAACAAGCATGTTTAATCACTAAAATTCATGTAGTTAGAGTGCTTTAGATCCAAATTGCTTCCGCATTTGTGTTTCAAACTCCTTTAAGGAGAGTGAGAGGGAGAGAGAAGGAAATAAAATTGGGAGTGAGAGAGGATAAGGAATGAGGTTTATGGGCAAACTTGGAATTTCAAAAAAGTTAAGTTAACGGGTCAACATTTGCTATATTTTGAAGATGACTCTATTTTTAGGTTTTTTCCTAACTGTGCTATCTGCTATAGTTTCTCTAATGTTTATGTACTATTAGTAATACAAATTACGCTTTTCATTACAAAAAAGATAACTAAATCTAGAGAAGAGAGAAAAATTCAATCATAAAAATCAAATCTGCGCTTTTTTTTTTTTTTGGCAGAAAAATGTAATTTTTTGGATTTTTGAAATTTTTGAAAATTTTTTTATAACGTTACCAATTTAGAAATGTAATTAACATTAAATTTAAGAAAACAAAAAACACATTTTTTCAAGCAAAAAATAAAATATATCGAGTTCTTTTTTACTTTCATGATAGTTTTTTCATGTCACCAACTTATGACTAATTAACTGTCATTCAAGAGTGATAGATCTTCAAAGACATTAAGTTTTTTTTCTAAAAAAAAAACACTTTGGAGGGAAATATAGGATATTTCACAAATTTCCAACTTATTTTTTAGTGTCATCAATTTATGACTTCTATTATTCAATAACAATTTATTTTCTTTTATTAGTATTTTTATTTTCAAACAAGTTCAAAATTATAAAATGAATAAACTAAAAATTCATCCAAATGCCTCTTTTTCTAGGCTTAGTTTGAGCTTCCGCTGTTGAAGAAGTAAAATGTTGATAGCGGTTAGTAAATTTTAATTTAAATTAGAATAAATCAGTTATGATGTTTGGTACATTAATACTAATTTTTTGTAATTTAATTATTTGAAACTAAGTAGACTTTTTATTTCAATTATTTTGATATTGATTTTTATATGGAATAATAAAAAGCTGGTGTCCATCAACTTTTGCAACAATTACCTCATTTAATTATATTCTTTCTAATAAACTCATGTGTCGGTATTCCTACTTTGTGGAATGGAAATAAGTTTTGACATCAATATTTTGAGCAATATTCAATGTTTAATGAGTTGGGAAGATTGTGAATATTGAAAAAGTATTCCTTCTAATGTGAATATTAGTTATTATTGTTGACATTGATGTATTGGGTTGAATTGTAAAATGAATATTATTTTCTTTACTAGGTTATTTATAGATGTATTCTTTTGTTGGAATGGTGCCGACACTTTTTGTGGCAACATTTCCTGTATTTAGCGTTGAGTTTTATGTCCTAAAATCCGTAGCTTGTAAATATTGCAACTTATTATAAATAAAGTTGTTATTGAATAGGTGAATTGCATTTATTAAACCCAATAAACTAAGAATTCTTGGCTATTGGATGTATGCTTAGACTTTATGTGTAGACTTAAAAGTGGATCAAGTTTAAGTAAGAGCCAAAACAATCTAGAGTATAAAGATAAGACTAGGTACCTGATAACTTGTAGAAATACAAGTTATTATAGTCACTATTTGAAATAATTAGAGTAACTTTAGGGCTAAACGCATGATTTTGGCAGGTGAATTGTGTAAAATGTATTACCATGCGTTAGCACCATTTACAAAAGAATATACCTGAAAATATATGAGCTTTTCTGTTCTTAACATAGGATTAAGTAGAAAAGAAGCACAAATAACCCAAGTACCAGAGAGGAAGCTGTTGCGAGAACAAAAAATGTAAAAACCCATGCGTCAAGACCATGCGTTAAAAAGAAAAAGTAGATACAGACGCCTGGGCAATAGTTGTCGTGTCAATATGCAAAATGATTATACATTATCAGATCATGGCAGAACCAAATGGGCTGACGATGTGAAAAGTCTACGCAGCAGGGCATGGAATTTAATGCAAAGGTGTCAAGTCATCATGAGTTCACCTTTTCTACACCTATAAATAGCCTAAAGCTTCTCCATTCAAGAGAGTAGAGAAAAAAGTTCAAGAGGCGAAAGCTCTACACAAATTCTCCCTCACCATAACCAACCTCCATTTCAAGCTCTTCTATGAGAAGGATTCTGAGAATTTTCAAAGTCATCTCCCAATGAGTGAGAACCTTCATCCTATGCTATTTATGTATCAAATACCAACCATCTCAAACTTCCATGAAGCAAGACATTACCAGTGGTGGCTTGACGTCTTCCATTTCTGTTCTATCTTCATTTCCCTCCTTACTTATGCTTTGTTAATGACATTTGAGAGAATGGTTTATTTTCTTAATATAAGTTTGATTGATGATTATCTTCCATTCATTTCCATATTAAATACTTTAGACCATGTTGCTTGTATGTTGAACGAGTTAGATGTTAGAAGCTAGTTTTTCTTAAGTAATATTAAGGATGTTACATCTTAATATGATTAGCTTGCATAATTTTGTCTGACAAACAAATTTAACAAGCACGACTGTCTAGCTTGAGAGAGTAGATGGTTAATCTTTAGCATTTATCAAGACTAGATGAGATTCAGAGATGCAGTTTATCTTTTGCCAACGCAAACTTACCATACCTCTTAGAGATAAGAGTAATGTGGCATTGAAATATAGAGAGATGGATTCTCAAACCCAAAGTTTGTAGGCATGTAAATATACTTAGATATGCTTAAATAACAACTAGCTCTTGTGTTAACTCTATTATTATCGCATGGTTCCACTATCATTCTCAGTGCATGCTATTTGACTCTAAATGACATTTGCCAACATTCTCCGCTTCCACCTTACATTGTTAATTATAGGAAATTTTATTTATTCTTTATGTATAGTTTTAGGTACATAAAACTCTTGAATATAATACATGTATAGTCACCGCATAGCTTTTGTATCTAGTCTCAACGCCTAATTTATTACAAATCCCTACGTTTGACCCTAGACTCACCAGGAAACCTATAGAAGCTTACACTCAGGCTTTTATAGGAAAACTTGCTAATTAATGATCATCCTTAAGTAATTCTCTAAGAAAACTTTGTACTGATTATAACATCTAATCCACTTTGTGCACAATAAATTATGAGGCAACAGTACCTTATCCTCCGGACACTATGGATGCGACTCACTTTGTATTTGATACAATTGATGTGATCCTATATTGTACATGTAGAGATATGTGAGTGGGGGTATCCTATGTAATGAGTTTGCACAAGACTGGAACATGAAATAATCACTTTTACTTTATAACACCGTTTACTGTAAAAATTGATTGTTTCAAACATGATGACCTAGGTAACTTGATCTTAATCCTGAGCAAAGTATGAACTCCTGTCTATTTGAGATTATCCTTTAATTTATATAAGTGAGAGTGACCCGAGTTTGTTAACTCAATATGCCTCCCATTTTAGGGATAAGATTAGAAAGATAGCTGCGGACATAATCTTGCAAGATGGAACTCACTCCTACCTATTTCTAGGCTAGTAGATAAGTTGTTCTCTTAAGTACTGATTTTAGGACATGAACAAGGCCCCACCATCTCATTGGACCCAGAGGGACTAGATTTGTTGGTTAGATCACAAACCAATTGTTTATTAGAGGATTAGTGGAACTTAAGGAACGAGATATACTTGCAAGGGTAAAACGGTAATTTTGACCCAACTATAATTACGAACAACTTGCGAAAGATCAACTTACTTATTATGGTTATATCAAGTGGACATAAATATATCTACAGTGAGGAGAGTACAACTACTGGAGTTTAGTGGAGTGACCCGGTAGTTAAACAAATGTTAATTAACTAGGTTAAAGAGTTTAGTCGGTTAATTTCGGATTGTTGGAGCTTATAGACTAAACCCTAGAACATTATATTGAGTGAATTTGAAATGTTCAAATCCAGTGATGGAGCAAAGTTTATGGTTTGCCATTTAATTATGAATTGGACGAAATTGGAGAGTTAGAAATATTTAAATGTGATTTAAATATCTTTTAGGATGAATAGAGATTCATGAGATTTGAATTTGCTGGGAAAAGTGGAAAAACAATTAATTTAATATCAAATATTGATTTAATATAATTAATTTTATTTAAAATTAATTTTTGAAATAAATTTTGAATTAAATATCAATTTATGAAATTGAATTTAAAAATCCAATTTTTAGACA
This sequence comes from Citrullus colocynthis, assembly GCA_031780015.1. Taxonomy (NCBI): domain Eukaryota; kingdom Viridiplantae; phylum Streptophyta; class Magnoliopsida; order Cucurbitales; family Cucurbitaceae; genus Citrullus; species Citrullus colocynthis. The sequence continues at coordinate 961,419 of QLSR01000420.1, read as the reverse complement.
TTAAGAAAATCCACTATGCATGGTGAAAGTAGATGGTGTTCTTTATGCACAAGTCTTCCCCACCTTCCTCCTCCACCTCCAAATTGAGTGTGTTATTCAGAGTTGGTTAGTCGTCTTCATGCATGCCAATCTAATTTGCATGTTTTCTTCTTTAAATAAAAGAGAGTAATTGAAGAAAAGGGTTAAGTAATCTTGCTAATTAGTGTGGAATTTCTCTCAAACTCAAATTTGAAAAAAACCAGTGAGTTCTTCACCTTATATTTCTAAATTCGACTCAAGTTAGATCCCACAAATCCGTTCTAAGGCCTGAGGATAACAAGGAAGACACTAGAGGTTGTCCACAAAGCATTTGTGATCAGAATTTCGAAGAATTTAGCTTCAATTTTGAGCTACAACAAGTAAATGTTCTTCCTCTCTTTTTTGGTTTAATCGTTAAAATTGATGTAATTAGAGTGCTTTAGATCATAATTACTTCCGTTGCCATGTTGCTAACTCCTTCAATTGGTATCAGAGGATGATTAGAGCACCCAATTTATATAATTTGAGGTTGATGGGTGCAAATTCATGTGATGAATGTTGTAGTTGCTAAAGTTGGGAATTTTTTGGTTTTGGTGTCTAATTTAGCTTTGTTGTTACTTAATTGTTGTAATTGGCCACTTGTTTATGGTCTTTTATGAGTGAAGAAGGGTTTGTAACTTGAAGAAATTGGAGAAGAAGCCGGCAGACCCGAGTAGCAGAAAGTCGTTTTTGCCTTGGAGTGTTGCGATGCTCCCTCAACAGCGATGCGACACTGTTCTTCATTTTCCAGATCTTCGCACGTGAAAAGGAAGAACAGTTCAGCTGAATCGGTTCAACTAGTTTAGCTCTTTGGCGGTCCAATTTAGACATTGTCATTCGATTCAACCCTTATTTCATCATTTAGAGTCCAATTCAAGTGGTTTTGACGTGGTTCAGGTCGGTTCATAGCGTTCGGGGTCGGTTCGAGGCAGTTTTTCAATTACATTTGAAATAATTTAGCTATTTTTAAGCCATTAGATGCCAAAATCGGTCCGCTTCAGTGTGTTTAATTAATTATGCATTTAGAATGTATGTTTTAATTAAATTAAATTTATTTATGCATATAGTACGCCATATAGATTTAAAATCCCGCCATAGGATTAACATGTTTCATGCATATGATGTATGTTGTAAAGTGTTATAATGTATGATATGCATGCTTTAGTTATCATAGAATTAATATAAGTTATTATATTATTTTATAATATATGTTATAGATTGTTGTTCATTTATAAAGTGTTATAAAATGAATTAGACTTTTAAAATCTATAAGAAAGATAAAATGCATGCTCACTTAGGGTTAACAAACCTATAGTAGGTAGTTAACTTATAAAATGAAGGTTACAAAAATTCACCCGGCAAGATCCTATCTAAGGTTGGAGCTACTTTAGTTGACGGTTTACGGAACACCTGCTACCTGGGGATCAAATCGGTTCTTGAATTTATGTGAACCTAGTTTTATGAGCTTGTGTTTGTGATTTAAGTATAAAAAAAGGTTTTTTCACTTAGACATCGTAGGTGAGTGTATGCATGAGTCAATAGCAAGGTGAATAGGGGAAGTAGTTCATAACAAGTGGGTGAAGGGAGTGTGTCAACACATCCATTGGTCTCTTTCAGTAGGTCACACCGTGAGATTTCCATGATGCACCCAAGTCATTTCCTAATATGACACTACCAATCAAAGGGTTTGTATCATGGGATACGGAACACCATGAACTCCAGAAATGGATAGGGTTTCTTAGGTCCATTTTTAGCATTGTCTTTCCCTCGAAAGGTTGTTGATTTCGATCTCTGAAATCTGAAAATGGAGGGTTACACTTACAAAATTTTACTAAGTGTTAGTAAGTATTTTGATCGAATAAATGATAATTAAATACTATAGGAATAAGAGTTATTCTGGTATTAGTATTTAATCAAGAAAGTCTTGATTTGGTGAAGGAATAGTTCACTGCCCCTTGGTAGCAGTTATTCTAAATCACTAAAATATCATTGCAAGAAAAAATTTTGGGTACATTATTACTTGCTAAAACTTTTTGGATAATCTTTTATGCAATTCACTAAATATAGATTTATTTCTTTACAACAATGTCTACTCCATTCGTAAAGTTATTAGCTTCTGACAAACTTAATGGTGATAACTATAGTACCTAGAAATCAAATCTCAACACCATACTATAAGGTTTGTTCTAACAAAAGAATGTCCTCTAGGTCCCGCCCAAAATGCAAACCAAATGTTCAGGATGCATAAACAGGTGGATAAGGGCTAATGAGAAGGCTCGAGTCCAAGAAGCATGAGAACATGTTTACTGCCAAGAAAATCATGGACTCATTATGGGCGATGCTTGGACAAACGTCCTCATCAGTCTGTCATGATGCTATCAAATACATTAACAACTTCTGTTTGAAGGAAGGAACCTCTGTTACGGAACATGTTCTGGACATGATAACCCACTTCAATATCGTAGAGGTAAATGGAGCAGTCATAGATGAAAGGAGCCAAGTCAGCTTTATACTTGAATCTCTTCTGAAGAGTTTTCTTTCATTCCGCACTAATGTGGCACTGAACAAGATAGAGTATAATCTGACTTCACTTTTCAATGAGCTTCAGACGTTTCAGTCCATGATGAGATCAAAAGGACATGAAGCAGAAGTAAACGTTATTTCTAACAAGTCCTAGAGAGGATCATCCTCGGAGACAAAGTTTGGACATTCTTCAAAAAAAAAAAAAAAATAGAATATGAATAGAAGGGTAAAGGGAAAGCCACTGTGAGTTAAAAAGGCTAGAAAAAATTTGTTAACAAAGGAAAGTGTTTCCACTGCAACGTAGATGGGCATTGGAAGAGAAACTACCCTAAGTATCTTGCAGAAAAGAAAGCTGGAAAAAAATCAAGGTAAATATGATTTACTAATTGTTGAAACTGTTGGGTTTTATGCCCTAAAACTCGTAGATTGTAAATGTAATTATTTGACCGTCATTAAATCATTATTGATGTGTTACTTCAATAAGCATAATTGACTGTTTTTGTTTGTTTTTTTTTTTTTTTTTGTCTTAATAACTCTAGATCCAATAAACTAACATCGTAGGTTGTTTTACGAGTCGAGAACTGTATGTGGGGACATACGGAGATCAATGCTCAAGATTGAAGGGAATAGAATCCCAGCAGAAGCGTGTAATCGCGTTCTTTAATTTATTGAAAGAATTAAAAATAAAAAATAAAGAAAAAGTTAAGCACCATACCTTTGTCAATCTATAATTCTCGAACCGATAGTCCTCTCCTTGTAGTCTTCCTTTTCCAAGAGATCTTCCTTAGTTGACTCTGGCAAGGATCCAGTTTGTGGGAACCGTTTCTTTAAAAGAATGGGAAAAGAATTTTCTTAGAATTTTTCTAAGAAAATTAGGAAAACTAGTAGAGGAAGATTTTTTTGGAGAGTGTGTTCTATGAAGGCTCTCAAGGGCCCTATTTATAGAACTCTATGGGTTACTCCTAATTCTATTAGGATAAACCCTTTGTAGAGAATTTAAATCAAATATTTAATAATATCCAATATTAATAAATATCTATCCAAATAATATCCCATATTAAATGGTTTAAAATATTTAAATGTTAATTTAAATATTTATTTTCTGCAGAATCTTTGATTTAGATCTCATATAAATTAAATAATTAATTATTTGAAATCCAATTTAAATCAATTAATTAATTCTTCCTCTATTTATTTTCTGCAAAATTTTTAATTTCGATCTCATCCAAATTAAATAATTAATTATTTGAATCCAATTCAAATTAATTAATTAATTCTCCATATTATAAAGTTATAATTTGAATCGCATTCAAATAAAATTTATAATAAATCATGTAATTAATTTTATCCAATACAATTAATATTTTCTATCATAAATTTGAACATTTCAAATTTTTCTTTCAACATAGTTGATCCTTGTTGGTTCGTAGTGAACTAGGAAGGGGATCTTATAGACCTACAGATTAGAAGCTCCAACGATATGAGATTAATCGGCTAAACTCATTAACCACATTAATCAATATTTGTTAACTGTGGGTACACTCCACTAAAGACCCATAGCAGCACTCTTCTCACTGCAAATATATTTCTGTATCCATGGATATAGACCAATAATAGCAAATTAGTCATTCGCAAGTGTTCACAACACCAGCTGGATCAAATTACTGTTTTACCCCTAGGTTACTTCTAAATCCTTGAGTACCAGTGCTCCTCTAATGAACAACCTATTTATGATCCAACCATTAAACAAAAATCCCTCTCGAGCCAGTGAGAGGGTAGGGCCCTTTGTTCAAGTCCCAGAGACACTATTTAAGGGAACACTTATCTACTTACCCTAAAAATGGGAATGAGCGAATTTCATCTTGTATAATGTGTCCAGCTCCCCACTTGGCCTTGTCCCCAAGATGGTAGGTATATTGAGTCGGAAAATGGTCACTCTCAAACCCATACAAATCAAAGGATAATCCCTCGTGGACAGGAGTTCATAATACTCGGATTAAGACTAAGTTGCCTCGATCATCCTATTGAAATAGGAACCTAACTAGTCAACGGAGTTACATTTAGTGATTACTATTTTGTGGTCCGGTCTTATGCATGCTCAGTGCATAGGATACCCCCACTCGCATGTCACATACACGAATGCGTTAGATCATCACGTTTGTTTCAAATACAAAATGGGCCGTGTCCATAATGTCACTAGGATAAAGTATACTATAGACCCTTTAGACTGTATCTTGAACATTGATCTCCATATGTCCTCACATACAGTTTAAGATTCAAAAAATAGCATAGGATGTTAGCGTCACACCCTCACCCAGATTATCCTACAACCTAGGTTCAGGAGTGAGACCACACATACATATCACGAGGAAACATTTAAATCATCACTAACCTAACAGCTCAGTCATGCCAATCAGCGGAAACTATAATCACTTATCAGTATTAAGTGGATATTTCAACAAGAAATTTCATTATCTAAAAGATTAAGTTTACAAACACCAACTCTCTCTCATGGACATGCGTATATACGAGAAGTAGGAATACGAAGAATATTTACAAGTCCCTAGGAGGTACACCAAAAGTTCTATGCCCAGACGAAGTTCTCTTCTAGTTAGGCATTTGGATCGTGCTCGCTACCTAAGGCATCAACAGCAAACAAGCAGAACAAAGAGTGAGCCTAAGCCCAGTGAGTGGTTAACAAGCAAGAATATGTATCACGTATCCAAACAATACAAACAATAATCACATACATATCCCTATTACGCTTTACTTTCAATTACTCAACCCGTGCCTTCACTCAACGTCCCTCAGCACGTATGCCTTCACATCATGTCCCTCGGCATTTAACATTCCCGTGCCTTCGTATATATATTCCCTCGGCACTAACATATCACTTTGCATGCTATCTCTTCCCTGTGCCTTCACCCTTAGTCCCTCGACATCATCATTCATTATCATTCATTCCCTTAACCTGTCCCGTATGCCGTCACCTTTGGTCCCTAGGCATACCATTCAAACTCTTATTATTTCAGCACCTTCACCTACGGTCTCTTAGTGCTAAGCCACACATCTCATACTGGACTTCCATATGCTTTCGCCTATGGTTCCTCAGCTATGGAGTCCATTTTTCTCCACTCAAGTGCCTTCACATCCTGTCCCTCAGCACTGAGTATATGATATCATCTTCCCACATGCCTTCACTTATAGTCCCTCGGCATTGGGCTCTCATACCTAACATAATCATCACTTCCTTTCAAACATTCACATAGTCACATGACATCTCAAAGAAACATGTATGCACACTACAACCACAAACATATAACATATCAATATCATAAATCACTACGCACAAGAAAATAGAAACCACTCACAAATTGTCCTTCGTCCCAAATGGATTATACGCCTTCCCGACCTCTTCTTGGCCTTAGGAGGTAAACTTGGCCAATTCTGCACTGGTTTGTCTCTCCCTTGCGTTTAGAGCAAGGCTGTCCTGCCGTCTCCACCAAGTTTTCTAAGACAGCTTGATATCTTCTTCTTCTTTCCTTTCACTTCTTGCTATTCAAAATCATGTATTTTAATTAGAATCAAGACTTCTTTCCTTCTACAAACTTGTAGAGAAAGGAGTGTTCTGTCTTACCTCAAAATTTCATGGAGTTTTTCCTTCCCGTTTAACAGATATAATGACTTTCCTCCATACTGCCCAGATTTCTCAGCAAAGCTGCACTAGTAGCTTCTCTTTAGATTTTCGCATGATTTCGAGCTATATCAATCAAAGTACCCTTCATGAAAGTTGTTAAGAAATGAGTTAACTTGCTTACCTCAAAATTTCAGCTAAAGTCTCGTCCTTGTTAGTGAGATATCCTCAAAATACCACGCCTCGCTCTAAACGTTCGACAGCAGGTAAGTGTTCTGCTCTCTCACTCTCCTTCAAAAATGGTGGAAACCCTCACTTTCTTCTCTGTTTCCCCCTTCTCTCACTCTCCTCGACCCTTCAGCTATGAAATAACACCATTTTAATCCTCTGGCTTTGTTAAAATAATAATTAAATGGTCGGGTTTATCCTTTAACCCAGTTAACCGACTTACTTTGTCTAGAAGCTTCACGCCGGCCCAAGAATTTGCCCAAGTCCATTCACACATTGAAGTTCCAGACGCAGCGCCATAGACTTGATGCAGGCGCCTCTCATGCATGCGTTACACCATTTCCTGATGCATGGTACTCTTTTCTCTTCGACGCTTGATATCTCATCGCCAACTCTCGATCATTCCTTAGCGCAGCACAATATTTTCGTCACACTATGCTATTAGCGTTAGTCACCGCATCGCATAGTAGAAGATTTCTTCGACGCATGGTCCACCATCACTAACGCACAAGTATACTTCTCCCGTCAACGCATGGCATCTCTTGGGAGTTTCTGTTGAACACTTAAACATATTTCATATTTTAACCAAGGCGCCTCTGTTAACCGCATGATTTGTCACGCCCTTGTAAATTTTCCTTGGCGCCTAACTTTTACTGTCAACGCATGGTTCTCTTTGCTGGTCTCCAACGCATAGCTCCTTACCGATGCCTATCATTACACATACCCAAATTTACTATCTTTCATAACTTAAGTATAGGTTAGGATGTGTTGCTTACAGTTAGTTTATTAAATTTAGGGTTATTAAGATTAAAAAAAAATAATTAATAACGCTTATTGAAGTAACACATCAATAACTCTTTATTAATGATTTAATTACGGTCAAATTATTACATTTACGATCTACGAGTTTTAGGGCATAAAACCGAATAAAGATACAATTTAAAGGGTCTATAGTTCAGGGATAAGGTTAGGTATCTTATCCTGGTGACACTATGGATACGATCCACTATGTATTTGATACAAACGCAATGATCTAACGCGTTCGTGTAGGTGACATGCAAGTGAAGGTATCCTATGCAATGAGTTTGCATAAGACCGGAAAACGAAACAGTTATCACTAGATGTAACTCTGTTGACTAGTTAGATTTCTAATTCAATAGGATGACGTAGGCAACTTAGTCTTAATCCTGAGTATATTATGAACTCCTATCCACGAGGAATTGTCCTTTGATTTGTATGGGTGAGAGTGACTGTTTGCTGAATCAATATGCCTACGATCTTGGGGACAAGACCGTGCGGGGAGCTGGGGACATAATTATACAAGATGGAATTCACTCATTCCCATGTTTAGAGTAAGTAGATAAGTGTTCCCTTAAGTTGTGTCTCCAAGACTTGAACAAAGGCCCTACCCTCTCATTAGCTCAAAGGGGTTTCTGTTTAATGGTTGGACTATAAATAGGTTGTTCACTAGAGGAGCACTGTTACTTAAGAATTTAGAAGTAACCCAGGGGTAAGACAATAATCTGACCCAACTGTTGTTCGAACACTTGTGAATGACTAATTTGCTGTTATTGGTCTATATCCATGGACACAAAAATATATTTGTAGTGAGAAGAGTGCAACTGTGGGACTTTAGTGAAGTGTACCCACAATTAACAAATATTGATTAATATGGTTAATGAGTTTAGCCGATTAATCTTCTATCGTTGGAGTTTCTGATGGATAGGTCCATTAGGTTCTCTTCCTAGCTCGTAAAGAGTGACGAGGTATTTATGTCTTGAATGAAATTTGAAATGTTCAAATTTACTTTGGAAAATAATATAATGTATGATGATACATTATAATATAAAGTTTATTTTGAACTTTATAATATAAATTTAATTTTGGATATGATACAAAATTAATTTTTGAGAGAATCAAATATTAGAAGGAGTTCAAATATTAATATGAATTAGATTCATATTAAAACTATAGGTTAAAGTTAATGTGTATTAGATGCACATTAAAACTATAAGTTATGAGAGAATGACAAATGAATATGATTCAATTGAGGTTAAATTAAATATTAGATATTTAATTTGACAATTAATTAATTAAAGAATTAATTTTCTTAACTAATTTTAATTAAATTTGATTTAATTAAATTAAATGAATTAAAACTATAGGTTATATGGAAGATGTTCATTTAAATATGATTTAAATGAAATAATTAATTAAATTAGATTTAATTAAATATTATTTATTATTTATTTATTTAATTGTTAAATAAAATAAATAAATAAATAAATAAAAATGGTAACTCCTCATACGTGGGAGTTACACTTTATGTGGTTTAATCCCACATTTCCTAATTGCTCTCTCAATAAAGACCTGCAAAAGAAACAGAGAGATTTAAGGTTTTTCTCTCAATAAAAATTCTTTCTGGTTTTCTCCCTTTATCAAGGATCCACAATCCTTCATCTTATCACTTAGAGAATAGGAGAGGTTCATGGTGATGGTGTTCAAAGTCGACAACGAATGTGAGCTTCTATCTCTAAAACATGTTTAACCCTATAATTAATACAATAGGTTTTCTGTATTTTTTTTTTTGTTAATGTATTGGTATTTCAAAATCCCAATTTATTTCGAATTTTGTTCTTTATTGCTTCCGTTGTGTTAGGGGTTTCAACCCTTTCAGAAACTTATTTAGTGGAGAATGGTAACTCCACCTGGATACTTGATTCAAGAGCCACTAATCACGTTTGTTTTTGCTTTCAGGAAATTAGTTATTGGAAGAAGCTTGAAGATGGCTTGATAACTCTCAAGGTTGGATTAGGGGAGATCATCTCAGCCAATGCAATGGTAGATATTAAGTTGTTCTTGGGAGATAGATACATTTTATTAGAAAATGTACTTTATGTTCCTAGTAACAGTAGGAATTTAATTTCTATCTCTTGTTTGTTAGAACATATGTATAAAGTATCTTTTGATGTAAATGAAGCATTCATTAGCAAAAGAGGTATTAATATTTGTTCTGCAAATTTAGAAAACAACTTATACAAGTTAAAACCAATCAAGGTGAAGGCTATTTTAAAAACTGAGATGTTTAAAATGGCTGAAACGCAAAATAAAAGGCAAAAAGTTTGTTCTAATTACTATCTTTGGCATTTAAGACTTGGTCACATTAATCTCAATAGGATTGGGAGATTGGTAAAAAGTGGACTCCTAAATCAGTTAGAAGATAACTCTTTGCCTCCATGTGAGTCTTGTCTTTAGGGTAACATGACCAAAAGATCTTTTACTGGAAAAGATCTTAGAGCCAAAGAACCCTTGGAACTCATGCATACAGACCTTTGCAGTCCTATAAATGTCAAAGCACAAGGAGATAATGAATATTTCATCAGCTTTATTGATGATTATTCAAGGTATAGCTATGTTTACCTAATGCATCATAAGTCTAAGGCTCTGGAAAAGTTCAAAAAGTATAAGGTTGAGGTTGAGAACCTATTAGGTAAAACTATTAAAACATTTCGATTAGATCGGGATGGAGAGTATATGGACTTAAGATTCCAAGACTATATGGTAGAACATGGAATTAAGTCTCAACTCTCTGCGCCTGGTATACCTCAGCGGAATGGTGTATCAAAAAGAAGAAATAGAACCTTGTTAGGCATGGTTCATTTTATGATGAGTTATGCTCAATTGCCTGATTCGTTTTGGGGACATGCAATAGAGACTAATGTATATATTTTGAACAATATTCCTTCTAAAAGTGTTTCAGAAACACCTTAAGAATTCTGGAGAGGGTTCAAAGGTAGTTTACGTCACTTCAGAATTTGGGGATGCCTGGCATATGTGCTGGTGCAAGATCTGAAGAAGTTAGAACGCCATTCAAAATTATGCCTATTTGTAGGATATCCTAAAGAAACAAAATGTAGTTTATTTTATGATCCTCAAGAAAATAGAGTCTTTGAATCGACAAATGCTATTTTCTTAGAGGAAGACCACATTAAAAATCATCAACCTCGCAATAAACTAGTATTAAGTGAGATTTCTAAAGAATCTACAGGTAAGTCAATAAGAGTTGTTGACCAAGCTAGACCTTCTTCAAGAGTTGTCGATAGATCACATCCTTCTCAAGAGTTAAGAGTGCCTGGACATAGTGGGAAGGTTATCCATGAACCTGATTGTTACATGGGTTTAACAGAAACTTAGGTCGTCATACCTGATGATGGCATTGAGGATCCATTGACCTATAAATAGGTAATGAATGATGTTGATAAAGACCAATGGATAAAAGCCATGAACCTCAAAATGGAGTTTATGTGTGATAAGAACTTGAAAAGTGCTTTCTATTCTCTCAAATTAAGGGAGTTTATATTAGATTTCAATTGTTTGCTAGTGGTTTTCAGGATAAAATGAGAAAAATTAGAAGAAAAGACCAAAAGATCAAACCGAGCAAGAATTCGGTGAAAACAAGAAGAAAAACTCAATATGGCAAAAATTGGGGCACCATCGCGGCGCTAAAACCCGAGAGCAGGGTCTGTGAAACACAGTCGCAGCGCCGCGGCACTCTCTTTCTTTCCAAATTTGGCAGTGCCGCGACGCCAGTTTCCATATTTGAAAAAATTTTATTTTTTTGAAAGATTTTTTGGGCGGAATACTCTATAAATTTGGGGGCTTCCAACAGCCCTAATCATCAATCAGAGCACGAAATTACAGACCAAAAGAGTCACAAGAAGGAGAGAATTGAGTGAGAGTTCATAAAAGAGTTCAAAAAGTGAGTTAGTTGCAAGAAAGAGGAAAATAGTTCGAGATAGTCGTGGTGCCATTCGAATTCCAACGTGAGAGCCAAGGAGATCATGACGGTGCTACCTCAATCAAGAAGCTTTTTTCAGTAGAGTTTCCCTTTCTTTACACTTTTTCTTTGTTTATTTTGTTTAAACATATTGCTTCAAGCTATGAGCGGCTAAACTCTTTGGTTTTGATGAATTATGTATGAATTCATGTTGATATTGTAGACTTTCATGGTTTTGTTGGAATGATTATGCTTTTCATTGTTATTGTGTTTAATTTTTGTAGATTGGCCATCTTTACATATCAGGTTAGGTGTATGATTGAGAGATTGTATGTTTAACTTATCTATAACAATGAATTGTTATTAATCCATAACGAGAGTAGTTAGGTTGACAATAAAAGTTGCTAAAGACTATTCTTAATGCCATGTAATTTGTATTGGCTTCAAGAGATTAGTAATCAATCGAGTTGCATGAGAAAGAGTTCTTTTTTAGAGAAAATAACTTGGAATTAAGTTTCTAGACTTAGGCATATGAATTACAATAAAATCCATGAAATCTATAATATTGCATGATGAAATAAACAAGGATTCATTACCCTAGAACTCTCTTTGACTCTTGTGTTTCTCACTTTAGTACTTCCTTATTTGGTTTATATTTTCCTTAACTCACAATTTCAATTCCTATCCTCAAATAAAATTGATTTGATTCTAGAATAGTTAAGTAACTTTAACCTTCGAAATTGGATCTCCAATGGAACGATATTCGGATTTTACCGTCTTATATTATAACTTCACCCGTACACTTGTGGCTAACACTTAAAGTGGCGCAATCAATGTACTTCAATTAAGTCTGGAAACTTGTAGATCAACCGAGTGAGGTAAAGCCTATTGGTTGTAAATGGATCTAAAAGAGAAAAAAAGACCAAGCCTATAAGGTATAGACCTATAAGGCTCGATTGGTAGTAAAGGGTTTTACCCAGATAGAGGGGGTGGAATATGAAGAAACCTTCTCTCATGTTGCTTTGTTAAAACTGATTAGGATACTCTTGTCCATTGCCACATATTATGATTATCAAATATGGCAAATGGATGTCAAGACAACTATTCTAAATGGCTATCTTGAAAAGAGTATTTATATGGTTCAGCCAGAGGGGTTTATAAAACCAGGCCAAGAGCAAAAAGTTTGCAAGCTTAAACGATCTATTCATAGATTAAAAATAAACTTCTTGGTCTTGGAATATAAGATGCGATACTGCGATCAAATCTTCTGACTTTGAACAGAATGTTGATGAACCTTGTGTTTACAAAAAGATCATCAATACAACTGTAACATTTCTGGTATTATATATTGATGATATTCTTCTAATTGGGAATGAGGTAGGATTTCTAACTGACATTAAACAATGGCTAGCAACCCAATTCCAAATGAAACATTTGGCAGAGGCTTAGTATGTTCTTTGAATCCAAATAGTTCGGAATCGAAAGAACAAGACATTAGCTATGTCTCAAACATCCTATATTGACAAAATGTTGACTAAATATAAGATGCAAAATTCCAAAAGAGCACTATTACCTTTTAGACATGGAATTCATTTGTCAAAGGAACAGTGTCCTAAGACACCTCAAGAATGTGAGGATATGAGACGTATTCCCTATGCATCGGTAGTCAATAGTTTGATGTATGTCATGTTGTGTACACAACTTGACATATGTTATGCAGTAGGGATTGTCAGCAGATATCAGTCAAATCCTAGATATGATCATTGGACTGATGTTAAAAATATCCTCAAGTATCTAAAGAGAATGAGGGACTATATGATCATGTGTGGCTCTAAGGATTTGATCCTTAGAGGATACACTGACTCTGATTTTCAAACTGACATAGATTCGAGGAAATCTACATCGGATTAGTGTTCACTCTACATGGAGGAGCAATAGTTTGGAGTATTAAATAAGGCTATATAGCTAACTCCACCATGGAAGCTAAATAAGTAGTTGCATATGAAGCGGCTAAGGAAGCAGTATGATTGAAAAAGTTCTTAACGAATTTGGAAGTTGTTCCTAGTATGCATCTTCCTATCACTTTCTATTGTGATAGTAGTGGTGCAGTTGCAAATTCCAAATAACCTAGAAGCCATAAGCGAGGCAAACATAGTAAACGAAAGTATTATCTCATTAAAGAAATTGTGCAGAGAGGTAACATAATCGTCAAGCAAATTGCATCAACATTGTTGACTCCTTTACAAAGGTTCTCACGGCTAAAGTGTTTGAGGGTCACCTAGTGAGTCTAGGACTTCGAATTGTTTAAACTAGGACAAGTAGCTGTTGCCGTAGTCTATTGTATTTATATGTTTTTTCTTTGTAAACTCAACATTATGTACTTTACTCACTGGATTTTTAGTCCAAGTGAGAGTTTGTTGGGGTTTTATGTCCTAAAACACGTTGTTTGAAAATTTTGTAAATTATTCTCAATAAAGTTGTTAACGAGATTTATTCAGTGAACTTGTTATTGAATATTTGAATTGCATTTATTAAATCCAATAAATTAAGAATTCTTAGCAGTAGGTTGTCTGCTTAGACTTTATGTATAGACATAAAAGTGGATCAAGTTTAAGCAAATAGCCAAAATGGTCTATAGTATAAGGATAAGGCTGGATACCTTATCCTGGGGATACTATGGATGCTGCTCACATTGTATTTGATACAAACGATGTGATCCTATGATGTACATGTAGAGAAATGTGACTGGGAGCGTTCTATGCACTAAGTTTGCATAAGATCAAACCAAGGAATAATCACTTTTACTTTATAACACTGTTTACTATTAAAACTAATTATTTCAAACATGATGACATAGGTAACTCGATCTTAATCCTAAGCTAACTATGAACTCCTGTCTATTTGAAATTATCCTTCAATCTGCATAGTTGAGAGTGACCCGAGTACGCCGACTCAATATGCCTCCCATTTTAGGGATATGATCAGACAGATAGCTGAGGACATAGACTTGCAAGATAGAATTCCACTCCTACCTATTTCTAGGTTAGTAGATATGTTGTTCCCTTAGGTACTGACTATAAGACTTAAACAAGGAGCCCACCCTCTCATTGGCCTGAGATTTGTTGGTTAGATCACAAATCGATTGTTTATTAGAGGATTAGTGGGACATAAGAAACGACATGTAATTACAAGGGTAAAACGATAATTTTGACCCAGTTGTAATTACAAACAACTTGTGAAGGATCGACTTACTTATTATGGTCATATCAAGTGGACATAAATATATCTATAGTGAGGAGAGTACAACTATTGGGTTTTAGTGGAGTGACCCGGTAGTTAACGAATGTTAATTAACTAGGTTAAAGAGTTTAGCCGATTAATTTCAGATTGTTGGAGCTCATAATCTGTAGGTTCATTAGATCCCCTTGTTAGCTCATGGACTAAACATTAGATCATTATAGTGAGTGAATTTGAAATGTTCAAATTTAGTGATGGAGCAAAATTTATGGTTTGTTCATTTAATTATGAATTAGACGAAATCAAAGAGAGAAAAAATGTGATTTAAATATTTTTTAGGATGAATAGAGATTTATTGGATTGGAATTTCCCAAGTAAAAGTGAAAAAATAATTAATTTAATATAAGAAAATATTAATTTAATTAACTATTATTTAAATTAATTATATATTACTTTAATTTAATTTAAAATTAATTTTGAAATTAATTTTGAATTAAATATCAATTTATGAAATTGAATTTAAAAATTCAATTTTGAGAAATTGGGAAAATCCACTATGCATGGTGAAAGTAGGTGGTGTTCTTCATGCATGATTTTTCTCCACCTTCCTCTTACCTCCAAATTGAGTGTGTTATTCAGCTGATTAGTTGTCTTCATGCATGCCAATCTAATTTGCATGTTTTTTTCTATAAATAGAAGAGAGTAATTGAAGAAAATGGTTAAGCAATCCTTCTAATTAGTGTGGAATTTCTCTCAAACTCAAATATGAAAAACCAGTGAGTTCTTCACCTTATTGCTCCAAATTAAGCTCAAATTGGATCCCACAATCCATTCTAAGGCTAAGGATAACAAGGAAGACACTAGAGGTTGTCTAGAAAGCATTTGTGATCAGAAATTAGCATTATACTTTAAAATTTGTAAAGATTTAGTTTCTATCGCAGAAATTAGTGTTAAGATTTAATGAGATTTTTTGCATAAACGATAAACAAATTAGAGACTCAGTATTTTTATATAATACAAGGTCTACATCATAAATTAATAAAAAGTGATATCTAATTTTGATGAATTTTTTTACGTTAGGGACTAAATTGTTATAAATTTGAAAGTATGAGGATCAAATTGTTACACATTAAAGTTCAAAGATTAAATTGTTACAAAATTGTAAGTATAGAGACTAAATCGTTACAAACCAAAGTTTAGGGACCAAATTGTGACTTTCATGAAAGTTTATTCTTTAACCTATTAGTTTTCTTGTATATATTTTTTTTCCAATAAATGTTACCAATTTCTATTGTTTTATATGAAAGTTCATATTTATTTTTGTACGTATTATGTCAAAATTGGAGAAAACATAGGTGGATGACAAGTACGAGGAGAATAATTATTATCATTGTATGTATTTCTTTGGAATATTGTCATCAATCGAATTTTAGTGACTATATGTAATTTTGTGATCCGACATCTAGAAATTGTCCCAAGTGTGTCATTATTAATATTTTGTGACAAATTTTCAATGCCAATATAAATGTTTAATTGAAAAAAAAAAAGTCAACTTTTAGGTCAATTATTGATAACGATAAATTGTGATAGACTATGTTACCATGATAGGTAATAAATGTTAATAATTTTCTATCGGTGAATGGATTAAAAAGTCATAAAACAACTGATAATGACTAATTTTCAATGCATTTTTGATGCATTTTTCTTAATTGTTAATTTGATGATTGAAATAAAGAGTAAGAAAATATGTTTATAACAAATTTTAAAAGTCATAAAATCCTATTTTGGTTGCGGTGCATATCATATATATTGTGCTAATAATTCCCCATATATATTTTCATTAATACTAGAATCCAATGCCTATGTTACAAGGTCCACATCGTTAATTTTTTAAAAAAATTGAAAAAAAAAAACACGTATAGAATAATAATACTAAATATTAATTTTTCATTTTTCTAATCTATAAATAAAATGTGGCTATGTGAAAGCATTGAAGCACACGCAAGCACCCAAACGAAAACTTGCCGTCAACACCTGAAATTCGCATGTTAGATTATTAATTCAAAAGGGATTACGTGGACAATTATTTTATTTTTGGTCTCGAAGAAAAAATTAATTATTCAAAATTATTGAAAATATTTTTAAATATTAAAAAATATCACTATTTAAATGGTAATATTTTGCAAATAAGTTTCATTTTACTGTATTTAAAAATAATAAAAGAAAGTTTTTTCTTTTTTTAAAGAAAAATTATTTTTAGAGTAATGTAGTGAGGTTGATATGGTTGCATGTACTCATTTAATTCAATTTTCCAATTCAACTGTCCTCTTGTCTGAATATTGCGCCATTGTCTTTATATTTAATGGAACAGTCCCCTATTTTCATTATGACTGTCCCACCCTTTCTTACCCTCTTTTTAATTTTCATTGTTCGCTTCTTTAATGCTTTAAAAGAAGTTGGGAAAGACTAGCGAAGTCAAAATTAGAAATCACAAAAATTTAAAAATTGATTAATCAATTTTTGTAATATTTATAAATATTTTAAAAAGGTACTATATTTTTAAATTTTTCTCTTTACTTTTCTATCTATTACAAATATCTTTTAATTTTATTAACACTTTCAAAAGTTTAAAAATCGAATTACAAATTTAATGTGATACTCCCAACTATTTTATTATCGAATTACAAATTTAATTTGATACTTCCAACTATTTTATTTCAGTAACTTCTTAAAAATTATAATTTTATCATTATTATTTTTTTTTATTTTGTGGTTAGACGTGAAATTATGACACAATATTCATAAATATTTATTTAATTAAATATTCATAAATATTTATTTAATTAACAGATTATTTAGGCATTGTTTGATACTAATTTTATTTTTCGTTTTAGTTTTTGTGTTTGGTTATGTAACTTCTATTACTGATGTTTTAAAAAACCAAATTAAGTTTTAAAAACTAAAATTAGTAAATTTCAAAGGTTTGATATTTGTATTTTTTTGGGTTAGAATTTGACTAAAAATTCAAGTGTTTTTGTAACAAAAGTGAAAATCATAACTGAAGATGGGGAGGAAACAAGGAGAAATTTCAAAAACAAAAAATGAAATCGTTATTAGATGGGGCCTTAATTTTAAAAAATTTTAAAATTTCAAGTGCATAATAGACATAAAATTAAAATTTTAGAAACTTATTAAATACTTTTAAAACTTCAATGACCAAATAAACACAAACCCTAAAGTTTATAGATTAATTGACTGGTTAAACTACAAATTTAGTTTTAAGTTTACAATAAATTAAATCTCAAAATTTTAGTTTTGATTTTAAGAGGTCATTTGCCATTGATGATATTTTATCATTTTTTTTTAAGTTGAACGACTGTGGAGTTGGAAGATTGAATATTGACTTTTTAAATTGTAATTGGTGTTTTATTCACTAAAGTTATATTGAGATTTACATGTCACTTAAAAGTTGATACAATATAGTGTGCAGATATATGTGCGCGTATGCATGCATTGATATGATATATAATATATTTTGTATCTAATTTGGATAATTTCACATGAGGTACATAAAGGAAGGTCTATTGAATAAAAAAAATATATGATGTTTTAAACAAGTACACTTAACATAATACTCATCCACAAAATCATGAAAAAATACTTATGTGCATCTTAGACTATATGTATTTTTGTGTATCTCATTGAATTATCCAATCATAATTTGCCATGTGACAAATTCTTTTTATTTTTTCTAAAAAATATAAAATTTTTTTTTTTAGTATGTCTATAATGAGAGTGAGATGTATAAAAATAAGCATGTACCCAAATGTTACTCCAAAGTAAATACACTGACATGACTAATATATGCTTTGCATCGCACCAAATGCTCAATACACAAAGCCACATTATCTAATCATTGTTAAAGTTAATCATAAAAAGGTTATGACTAAATCCTTTTTTCTTAAAAAAAAAAAAAAAAAAAAAATTCATAACCCAAATTTGAAAATTTTATTGAGACTAGAATTTAAAGTTAAAAATGAAATTATATGTCTGAAGTTAACTAAATATTTAAATTTGTAAATGTTTAGCATGGGCTAATCCCAAATTTCGATAAAAATATAAATGTAATTGAACATTCTAACTTTGTACGATATAATAAAAATATTGATGTTTCGCCTTTTATCACACATATGACATATGAAAATGTCGATAAAAATTATATATGACAAGTCGAGTTTTGATTAGATTTATATGGACAAAATAAGCTTTAAAATCAGCTCTACTTCTTTCAAATTGGATACATATCCCACCACAATAAAGGATTCAAAGAATGTCACACTCTGACCCAATGTGAAGAGGAAGATAAGCTTTCCAACTAATAACTATAATAGAGAGTATGGCTTTGAATGCAGCATTGAGTAGCAATAATGCTGACCAAATCAACAAGTTGAGATATCAACCTCTAATTCTACAAAAGAACCCTAAGATATGTAGGAAGGGAATAGGTAAAAACACCCTAATTAATCTTATACTTCAAGATTTAATAATCTTACCAAATGCTACAAAATCAAATTATATATAACACCCTGAAAGTTCCGTATGTTATAGGAGGATTTATCTAGTTCTTTTGGTTTTTTTTTTTTTTTTCTTTTTCACTTGGAAATGAGTATTCTTTGAGTGATTGTTTTATATTTAAACTTTTATAATTTGTTAAGTTTTATATCTTACCATCTTAGAGCTCGATTGATTAAAGTATATATTAACTTTAAGAAAATTGTTTTTGAATTTTTCTGATTCAATGAAATTTTTTTTTCACATTTTTCCCTTTTTCCTAAATTAAATTTGTTTTAAAAATTAACTTTATGAAAATATGTATCGTTTCACACAGCCAAATTTATATCTAATCTATAGATTCATTTAATTTAAACAAATTGTCCAAAACATCATGGCAAGAACTTACTAGTATTGATTTTCTTTTACCATAAATAATGAAGTTTATATATGTTAGATTTAGAACTCATTAGAACTCAAAATCACTGTAACAAACTAGAGAGTACTCCTAATGCGTGCCACATCCGCTCTAGTTGTAAAACTCGAGATCTAGAGCTTCAAATATCTTCTTCAGCTCTCAAGATGTCTTTCTATGATCTTTCCAAATTATTGCAGAAATCATAAGGTATATATTCTTTGCTCTCTCCATATGGCCTCTCCAAAATGGGCCACAAAAAGATATATTTATATAAAAAAAATTATTGAGCATATTAATTAACATAAACGAATAGGTAATTACTCATCGATCTTGTGGTGGTTATAGATCTCTCAATGTTAAAAAAATCACACACATATAACGATTAAAAAGAAAGTTTCACATTTTAAATGTGATCCAAAGGAAGCATTAGTCATATACTTATCCTACATCTTTTTGAACTTTAGAACGTAAAATTGTAACGATATGTATGTCCTACATCTTTTTGAACTTTAGAACGTAAAATTGTAACGATATGTATAGAAACAAATTTTACAAATTTCCTGAAAAAGATGAATTAATTTAGGAAATATGAAACATTTGATGTTGCACATTCCTTTAAATCTCTCGAAGAAAAAATGAAAAACATTCAAGGATCAAATGTCGGGTGGATCATGAAAATATCAATATTATGTTATGTTTTCTTTAAAGATTAATATTTTACACTCTTTTGTTTATTGCTAGGGCTCAATATCTCTTATTTTTAACTTTAAAAAATATGAATACTTTTCAAATTTTGGATTGCTAAGGGATGAAAAATGAATATTAATGTTTGGCGGGAATGCAACAATGCACATTATACTTAAAAGTAAAAAAAATATTTCTCATAATTGACATTGCTAGTAAAGGAATTAAATCCTTGGCAGAAGCGAATGAAAATTTTCTTTCAAAAAACTTAGAATTTCTAAGAAAAACATGGATAAACAATGAAAACTAGCATGCTTTATAAGAGGAATTGAATAAGAAAATACTATAGCTTTGAAGACCGACTTCTTTGGTAGGATTTTTCTTCTTCTCATGAACACACGAATCCCAATGCTTCGTTCAAAAGAAAAATACAGAGAGTTTTTGGGACACCACCAAAGAAGTTTCTTTGCTATTCTCAAGAAGAATCAAGAGGAGTTGATGACTCTCTTGTTTTTTGTGAGGGAAAAATAGGTTGAGAGAAAGAAGGAAGTCTTGGAGAATTTTCAGAGAACAAAAACCTTATGTGATTCACACACTCTAAAAACTCAACTCCCATCTTCTTTTTGGATAGGTTATGTTGGAGGAGGATAACTCCCTACTACGTGTAGTGGGAGTTATATTAAAATTAAATATAATTTAATAGTATTAAAATAATATTAATTTAATTATAATATTAAATCATATAATATATATAATTAAATAAAAATTAATTAATTAATAAATTAAATATCATATATTTAATTTAATTTGAATCATATTCAAAAAATCTTCTCTCGCATAACCTATAGTTTTAATAGAAATCTCATTCATATTAATTTTAACATATAGTTTTATATGAATCTCATTCATATAATTAATATTTAAATCTCATTTAAATATTAATCTCTCTCATATCATAAATTATAAATTTTGAATCTGATTAAAAAATAACTTTATATTATAATGTATCTATATACATTATATTAATTGTATCATATACAATTAATTCCCTATTAATTTGAACACTTCGAATTAATCTAAACTAACTGATTCTTATTCAAACCCTTAATGAGCTAGCAAGCAAGGGGACCTTATAGACCTATAGATTAGAAGTTTCAATAATATGAGATTAATTAATTAAACTCTTTAATTGAATTAATCAATATTCATTAACTGTAAGTCACTCCACTAAAGACTTACAACTACACTTTTCACACTATAGATATATTTGTGTCCATGGATATAACCAATCAACAGTAAGTCGAAAATTCACAAATTGCTCGTAACTACAGTTGGGTCAAATTACCGTTTTACTCCTGTAGTTACATCTAACTCCTTAAGTACCACTGATTCCTCTAACGAACAAACAATTTATAGTCAAACTGTAAACTAACCTCTCTCAGGCCAGTGAGAGGGTGAGACCTCTTTTTTAAAGACTCGGAATCAACACTTAAGGGAACAATATTAACTTACCCTATAAAGATGGGAAGGAGGGAATTCCATCTTTCGAAGATATGTTCCTAGCTCTCTACTCAGACAAATCCCCAAAATAATAGGCATATTGAGTTGGCGATCTGACCACTCTCACCTATACAGATAAAAGGATTGTTCTCATAAACAGGAGTTCATAACCTAGTCAGGATTAAGGTCAAGTCACTTATGGTCATCCTATTAAATGGTCCGGTCTTATACAAACTCTTTGCATAGGATACCCTCACTCACATGTCTCCACATGAACAATTAGGATCAAATTGTTTGTAACACTTTACAACTCTTGTAACAATTACAAAGTGGGTCGTATCTGTAATGTTGCCAGGATAAAGCACCTAACCTTATCCCTATACTACAGATCGTTTTGGTTATTTTTTAAACATGATCCAACCTTGTATGTCAACCACATATATGTTTAAGTTTACATAAAATAACTATGGATCTTAGTTTATTGGATTGAGTGGTGGACGAAATTTGTCGCCCAATTCCATGCCAAATAAATTTTCCTAACTTGACCCATAGTAGTAGTGGCAAGCCAAGTCGAACACAAGGAGCACTACGAATTCTTACGATTAGACAGTTTTCAATTCAAGTAACTGGAAAGGGGGTTTTGTGAAACAGTTGATTGCAAGAAAAAAACTAAATTTCATAAAATAAAATGCGGAGGTAAAAGGAGTAAAATTCAATTGGAGAAGCTCTAGCTTGGGTTGGACCGAATTATCTTTATTCGATGTTTTTGTTCATTGGTTCGTCATTACTAAATTCTTTATACTTGCACCTAATCAATTTAATAGGAAAGGTCAAAATTAAATTGTCCTAATTGACTAATTGGAATTAAAACAAACCGATGAAAGGCATGTAAAGTTTGTATTAAGTCTAATCACATTAAGTTCAAAGGAAAATTAGGCGAAACATTTAACTGGAAAGGCCTAGGTTAAAAGTTCTATCGATTTAATCCTAGGTTGATTAGAACAATGCGCATTACAATTTAGATTTGCCAGCTAGCCTAACCTATTGCTTCAATGATCGACATACAACCAAATGTCACAATTGTAATACAATTGAATTAATAATCAAAATGAACACCAGCGTCACAATTGGATCAAAATAATATTTATTTTAGAATTAAATCATACATACAAGAATTCAGTTCAAAAACTCCTAACAACATTGATTACAAAGAAGAATCTCTAATACCCAAGCTAGAAAAACATGTACCTTAGCCAATAATCGGCATACAGATTAATGGGTTCAAGTTCTGAGGTATAGAAAGATGAAAAGAAAAAGAAGAATAGAGACAATTCGAATCTTCAGTGGCTGGTGGCTGATCCCCCGACCTAAAAGTCGAGAGATCAATTTATAGAAATCGTCGCAGTGTCGCGGCACTAGGGACAGCGCCGCGGTGCTTGCTATGTTTCGCCAGCAGAAGCTCTCGGGAAAAAGCGCCGCAGCTACGCCTAGGGAGCGTCGCTGTGCCATGACTTCAAGGGTATTTTGGTCATTTTGGAGTTCTTTTTCCCGGTTGATGCCATGGAACTTCATTTCGGTCCATTTTAGCTCGGTTTTGTTGCTAACACCCCGTTCTACCTGTTAAGTGCTTGAAACCTTCAAAATAACATAATAGACACATTAAATAGCACAACGATCCCGAGTTAAGCTGAGAAAGATAGCACATTTTAGGTGCTATCATTGAGTTAATGCAAAAGACAAATAAAATAACTCCTTATTTTATTAAATAAATAAATTGTATTTGCAATTTTACAAACTACGAGACCCCAAGAGATTTAGGACACCAGTCCTAACAATCTCCCACTTGTTCTAAAGCTAGTAGGGTGTACAGTACAAAGGACAATACAACTATGTACACAAAAACATAAACTAAGGCATAACTTTGTACCTATTAACATCTCCCACTTGCCATAGACTAGATAATGCATGTCCCGTAGATGTAGACTCTCCAGGTGACCCTAAAAGACTTTAGCCATGAGAGTCTTAGTAAACAGATCAGCAACATTGTACTCTGAAGCAATCTGTGTGACGATCACGTCTCCTTGTTGCACAATCTCCTAGGTCAGATGATACTTGCGCTCTATATTCTTTGCTTGCTTGTGGCTTTTAAGCTCTTTGGAATTTGCCACCGCACCACTATTATCGTAATAAAGAGTTATGAGCAATGACATGTTAGGAACAATTTCTAGGTTTGTCAAAAACTTTCTAAGCTAGATAGCCTCCTTAGAAGCTTCACAAGCAGTTACATATTTTGCCTCTATGGTAGAGTCAGCAATGTAACCTTGCTTTGTGCTACACCAGACTACCCCTCCATTAAGAGTAAACACTAATCCTGATTGATTTCTTAGAATCCTTATCAGTCTAAAAATCAGAGTTCGTGTATTCTGTAAGGATAACATCCTTAGCCCCACACGCAAGCATGTAGTTTCTCATTCTCCGAAGATACTTTAGGATAGTTTTAACTGCAGTCCAGTGATCAAATTCAAGATTGGACTGATATCTACTGACAATCTCAACTACATAGCAAATGTTAGGCTTTGTACACAACATGGCATACATTAGGCTATCCACAGCCGATGCATAGGGAATATGTTTCATTTCCTCAACCTCTTGAGGAGTCTTAGGACACTGTTCCTTAGACAATACAATTCCATGCCGAAAAGGCAATAAGCCCTTCTTAAAATTGTGCATCGAATACCTGACAAGCATCTTGTTAATAAACAACGCCTAAGACAAGGCCAACTTTTTGTTCTTACGATCCCTTAATCTGGATCCCTCGAACAAACTGCGCCACACCCAAATCTTTCATTTGGAATTAGGCGGCTAACCATTTCTTTACATTTGTTAGTAGACCTACATCATTCCCAATGAATAGAATATCATCCATATCTAACACTAAGAAAGCTACTGAACTGTTGATGATTTTCTTGTAGACACAAGGTTCATCAACATTTTGGTCAAAGCCATAGGATTTGATTATAGTATCGAATCTTATATTCCAAGATAGAAATGCCTATTTCAATCCATAAATAGATCGATTAAGCTCACAAACCATTTACTCTTGACCTTGTTGAATAAATCCTTCTGGTTGTTTCATGTAAATGGTCTCTTCAAGATTACCATTAAAAAAGGGAGTATTGATGTCCATTTTCCAGTCATAATATGTTGCAATAGACAAGAGGATCCAAATAGACAAGCATGGCAACAAGTGAGAAAGTTTCTTCATAGTCCACTCCCTCAACCTGTGTATAATCCTTTAACACTAGTCTAGTCTTAAAGGTTTGCATCTTTCCATCTACACCTCTTTTCCTCTTGTACATCCATTTGCAACCTATAGGTTTTACCCCTTCAAGTTGATCTATAAGTTCCCAGACTGACTTGAAGTACACATATTCCATTTTAAGATCCATGGCTTTAACCCATTCATCCTTATCTACATCATTCATTGCCTGATTATAGGTTAATGAATCCTCAACTTCATCATCTGGTATGATGTCTTGAGTTTCAGTTAAATCCAAAGAAGGAGTAGGTGGGTTTATAACCCTCACACTACGTTAAGGCTCCCTTAACTCTTGAGAAGGATGTATATGACTTGATAAGCCCCATCAACTCTTGTTGATGTATCAGTTGTTGAAGTTTCAGTAGTTTCATTGAAAAGTTCATTTCGCACGATTTTACTGTGCGGTTTATGCTTCCTCATGTGGACTTCTTCTAAAAATGTAGCATCTTTCGATACAAATACTTTATTTCTTTTTTGGATCATACAAGAGATCACCTTTTGTTTTCTTGGGGTAGCCTACAAATAGGCATACTTTTGAATGAGGTTCCAATTTATTTGGATTTGTCTCAAGCACATATGCTGGACAACCTCAAATTCCAAAGTGTCCTAAACTACCTTTACAATTTCTTCATAACTTCAAAGGAGTTTTAGAAACACTTTTGGATGGAACATTGTTTAAAATATATAATGAAGTCATTGCATAACACCAAAGCAAATCTAGTAATTGAGTATAACTCATCATAAACTGAATCTAACAGAGTTCTATTTCTCCTTTCTAACGCACCATTTTGCTAAGGTGTACCGGGTGCCAAGAGCTGAGATGCAATTCCATGTTCTATCATATCGTTCTGGAATCTTTAATCCATATACTCTTCACCTCGATCCGATCGAAGTATTTTAATAGTTTAACCTAATGAATTTTCAACTTCAACCTTATATTCTTTGAATTTTTCAAGAGCTTTAGACTTGTGTTGCAGTAGGTAAACATACCCATATCTTGAATAATCATCTATGAAAAAAATGAAATATTCATACCCTTCTCTTTCCTTAACATTCATCGGACCACAAAGGTCTGAATGTACAATTTTTAAGGGTTTTTTTGGCTTTATAACCTTTTCCAGTAAAAGGTTTTTTTTGTCATTTTGCCTTCAAGGCATGATTCATATACAAGTAAAGACTTTTCTTCTAACTCGCTTAGAAGTCCACTCTTAACCAATTTCTCAATCATATTAAGATGTATGTGTCCTAATTTTAGATGCCAAAGATTTTTTTGTCTTTTATGTTGAGTTGTTGCAATTTGAAGATTTCATTATTTAGAAGCTTTAGATGTTAATGGCCTTAGCACATATAAATTGCTCTCTAATTTTGCAAAACAAAAATAACACCATATTTATAAATAAACGCTTTGTTTACATTAAAAATGATGAAATAACATTATTCTAGCAAACATTTCGCAGAAATCAAGTTCTTTTTTTTAGCTAGGAACTACATTTATAGTTTTTTAATAAAACAAAAGATTTCTGGAAGGGTAATTTGACACCTCCCACTGTAATCGCTGAGACGATCTGCCCAGCTTCAACCCACATGGTCATCTCGCTAGTCCCAAGCTACTGCCAGGAACTAATCCCCTGAAAAGAAGAACACACATGTTGATTAGTGTTCCCTAAATCAATTATCCAGCAGAATTTATCATTCTCTAATAAACAAGTTTCCAAAACTAGTAAATCACATTCACCGTTGGCCTTCTTTTTCTCTACCAAATACTTGGGGCAGTTCCGCTTCCAGTGCCCATCTTGATTACAATGGAAATAATTTCCTTTTGCAACCTTGGCCTTTTTCTTACCCTTTTGGACTACAACTTGGTTAGTTTTATTTCCATTATTACCCTTCTTCTTCTTCCATTTCTTTGTGTAGGAGGAAGAAGACATAAACTTTGCCCCGAAGGAAGAAGACCCGAACCTCTATGGAATTGTTTGGAGGAACTGACAACATTTGCCTCCCTTTGAGTCCTTTGCCTTTATCCATGGACTCATAAGTCTATAGCTCATTTAGGAGGGTGGTAAGAAAGTAGTTCAACTTGTTCATAACAATGTTACTACAGAATTGAAGGAAACTCTTAGGTAGAGATTCTAGAATAAAACTAATCTTATTAAAACAAATATAAAAGATTAACATATTTCTAATCATATTACAAATATTAAACATAAGTATAGGTGAATCAATTTTAAACCATTTAAAACTACGAATTAGGTTCTATATTGTCTAAGCTTAGCCAACTCAATTAGAAAAGTTAGGTGAGAGTCCAATTTATCAAATTAGTCAATTTAATTAGATGAACAATATCCTAATTAATTTCAACTAATTGAATTACGAATTAGGATTACCCTAAGGTAAATATCAACGAGGAATTGCCTAAATCAATATTCATCATGATTCTTTTGCTACCTTGATCAAATTACAATTATATGTCATGTATTGTAATTTAATGCCTAGCTAATGATCATACATCCTCAAGCAAAAATACAACCATAAACATGCAAAGACAGTAAAAGAATCCAAAGAAAAAATAGAAACAATCAAGATTAAGAGTTTAGCACAAGTCTCACAAGGTTACAATAGGAGAAAACCTAAGAAACTAGGAATATAATTGGGGATCCTTACCTACCCATTGAGATGAGAAAGCTCAAACTCGCCATCTTTCAACCCAATTATAGAGAAATATTAAACTCAAAACCTAAAACTAATACTATAAATGGATAAAGGGCAAAAAAACGAAGAAAAAAAAGTGATCATTCTCCCAAAACAGCCACTAGGATCAAAAGATATGACCTAAAAACCAAAGTATTATTTTTATAATCGCTCGACAGCACCGGGACTCTGCAGAATAAGCTGGTATTGGTTTTAGCGTTGCGACAAGGTTCTTTAGGGGCACTCTGATCTTTTTAGCTTCCATTTGACCTAATTGGTCTATTAAGCCTCCAAATTGGTCCGTTTTAGCTCTAATTTCTTCCTAATGTTGGTTCTACCTTTCGGAGCTCGATACCTATAAAATAATATTTTTAACATATTAAATAGTACAACGATCTTGAGTTAAGATGAGGAAGATAACACATTTCAAGTGCTATCAAGGGGTTTTATTCTTAAACTTGCATACAAGACTATTGTTGGATTATGTATGAGAATGATAGGTTCACATCGAAGGTCAATCATCACTACAAGAAATTTTGGTTTTCCCGACGAAACTTTTCCTGACACCTGAAATACCATCGGGAAAAGTTACTTTTCTCGACGGTTTATGAAGCGTCAGGAAAAATTAGCTATGCCGACCCCTTTTTTTGTTTTCGTTGAGAAAACTATGCCTATCCCAACGAAATTTAGTTAGCGTCGGGAGAGATTAGATCTCCCGATGCTGAGCGCCACCGTCGGGATGTAAAAAAGAAGGAATTTTTTCTTTAATTTATCTCCTGATGATAATTTAATTACCATCAGGATAAATGAGTTTTCCTAACAGTAATAAAATATCGTTGGAAAAAGCAACTTCTCCTAACGGTATTTTTATTATCGTCGGGAAAACTCATTTATCCCAACGGTAATTAAGCCATCATCGGGATGTAGAAAAGTAGGGAAATTTTTTTTCGAAGTTATCTCCTAATGGTATTTTAATTACCGTCGAGAGAAAGGAGTTTTTCCGACGGTAATAAAAATACCGTTGGGGGAAGTTGCTTTTCCCGATGGTTCAACAGTCAGAAAAAAGAGGTTTTTAAAACCCTCCAAAAGCAGCTTCTCCTGACGGTATTTTTATTACAGTCTGGAGAAAGTAGTTTGCTCGACGGTAATAAAAATAACTGTCAGGAGAATGGGATTATCCCGGTGGTATTTTCATTATCGTAGGGCAAACTACTTTTTCTGACGGTTTTAACCGTTGGGAAAAGGGTTTTTAAAACTCCCATTCTTATTCATGCTCGATTCTCCCCCATTTTCTTCCCCTCTTTCACCCTAGCTGATTGATCTGCTCCCAGCCCGCCGCACAGCCGTCAGATTTGCTCCCAGCCCGGTAGTTTAAAATTTATTTACTCCCCCACATGTTCATGATGATTTTTCATCATCATTATCCATCATCCCTATTGTATATTTTTCAAATTTATTTATTTATTTTTATTTTCTACCGAATATTCAAAAGGTTTCTTGGTAATCAATAATGCTCGATATTGTATTGTACCTATAGCTAGTGATATCAATCCATCGGTAGGTTAAAGATTTAATGGTTAATTTTTGTTAATTATTGGTTTTGGAAATTAAGTTAAAAAACACTATACTTTCCTCTATTTATTTGTTTGTTTTGTCATCTACCTTTTACAAGCGTTTTAAAAAATTTGAAAATAAAATTAAAATAAGGAATTGGTAAGAAAACCAATACACAAGTTTTCAAAACCAAAAATCAAATGACGATCAACTGGACTTTAGATTTTTGTTTTGAATTTTTAAAATTTGTACTTGTTTTCTCACAATTTCTTCACAACAAGATTCTATTTTCTTGAAAGTAACATTTGAATTCTTTAGTCAAAATGTATAAATGAATTTATAGAAGTAATGTTTAAAAAGCATATGGTTGCGAAAGTATAAGTATTATTAGAAATTAAGTGGGTTTGTTGATTACCATTTTCTTTGTTGACAAACTAAGTTTTTCTTTGGCTATTAGTATTTCAATAATGAACTACTCTTGTTAAACTTAGGAATTTGTTTTAGAATTGATTGTGTTGTTAGTTTTAGAGATTTGAAGTGATTTATATTAATAGACTATTTTAAACTTTAAACTTCGAACTTCTTTTCCTTTTCTAAGCATTGTTTAGCTAATGTAACCAACTAAACTAAATTATAGCTTATGGTTAGCTTACTTTATTGGTGTTGTGGTGACAATATTTGAAACGAACAAAATGCTTTGTTCATAAAAGAGTTGATAAAAACAATACTCTAACTATTAGGGATTGAAATGATAAGTTTTAACATAACTTATTATTTAAATCATACAGACTTTAACGTATCACATATCACCTTCTTTTAGGTCAAAAAGTATATTTTTAAGAATGGATAAAGAGTGGATTAAACTTAAAGACAAGTTATCAACCGAGTATGTAGAAGGAGTATCCCGATTTCTTGAAAGGGCAAAACTTCATGTTAATGACTCAAGTAAAACAAGATGTCCATGAAAAAAATGTATGAAGGCAATGTGGGAGCCAATAGATAGAGTTGAACGACATTTATTCATCAATGAAATATCTCCATCATATCATCAATGGGTATATCATGGAGACCCAGTTGACTTATCTAGGGAATACGAGAGTCAAACATCTCAATCGACACATAATGATGGTTACAGGACGAAAAAGTTTAATGTTTTGGACGAAGAAAATGAGTTATTGAATATTATAAATGATCTACAGTGTCCAATTGCCAATATGAATGAAGAAGATAACGAGAATGAGATGCCTATTAATGCCCAAGGAAGAGAAAACAACGAAAGTTGATTTGAAGACTTAAAAATGAATTACGTAATCAGTTGTAACCTAGTTGTACAAAATTCTCTTCATTAATGTTTTTGGTGAAATTGATTCATATTAAGGTTCTTAACAGTTGGACTAACAAGTCATTTGATATATTACTTGAACATTTGATATATTACTTGAATTGCTCAAAGAAGCATTTCCTAATGAAACATCTATACCTAATTCATTCTATGAAGCTAAAAGATAATTTCGTGACTTGGGACTAGGTTATGAGCTTATTAAATCTGTTTCATCGATGGACAGATGCAAACGTCCATCAAAGAGTATAGGTCGGAACTCCACAAACACTATAAAAAAATATGCAAGTCCTGAAGAGGCACGAGCACACCCACCCGATCGACTTAAAAAGGCCATTGAGGATTGACACTTTTTATGCATTAAGTTTGAATCCACTAAATGTAAAGTAAAAATATTGTGTTTCTTTCATTTTACTTACATTTGTATTACTACTTCGACATTAATTTTTCATTTTATTAGAGAATGGCAGAGACTAATCAAAAGAATCGATCAACTCTGAAGTTCATTCATACAACTAGGTCCAAGACCTTCGTACACATATGAGAGACCGCAATAAAAATAAAAATCTTTATTTATTTGATTTGTAAGAAAGTAATATAAAGATCTTTTATGCGATTTATTTTACATAAAGGAGATAATGGTCAAACAATCGACCTAGTAGAGTTGTTTAGGCGTATGCACTCTAAGAGTGATGCCTCATTTGTCAATCAGGCTGCTGATGGTGCATACATAAGTTTTTATTCCTTCAATTTAACTTATTGTTGTAGAGTTAAATGGTTGAGCTGAGAGAGGCCTCCACCCAAGAAGGATCTCAACCAATATCAGGAGAAGAGATATGCAAGTAGGTGTTGGGCACACGATCGGGTTGGGGGCCAAAACCTAAAAAATAAAAGAAAGAGAACTCATTATCAATGTATCCTCCTAAAAAATTATAGAGGAGCAATGAAGTGAGATACAATCCTTGAAGGCCAAAGTTGTGAATTAAAGAAAAAAAAGACAAACTAAAATAGATGAATTGAAGCATGGTCTTACAACTCATGAACCCACAAGGAGATAAATCATAATAGGTAAGAACTTTTTAACTTTTGTGGTAAACTATTTAAAAGTGTATATGTTGTTATCCTGCAGTTATGGTAACAACATAAATGTATAATTATGTTTAAGTTTGAGATGAATTTACGTGCATGTGTGTGTTGGAGGAGGGAGGGGGGGGGG
>QLSR01000420.1:912837-929439 GCA_031780015.1 Citrullus colocynthis | reverse complement strand
GGGGGGGGGGGGGGGGGGGGGGAATGAATGGAGATTGCCTAAAGTGCATTTGAATTTTCTTAGGTTGATCATTTAGTTTTATATTGAGTTTAAAGTTGCTATGAGAGTTTGAGATTATGTTTGAGCAATTTATATGTTATAATGATTTTGGGATTAAAGTGTGTGCATATGTATGTGTGTGTGGGGTGGAGGGAAGATTGCTAAAGTGCATATGAAATTTTTTGAGTTTGAAATTATGTTGGAGATTGGTATATGTTATAATGTTACTAAATTTAAGTTTAAGTCTTATATTGAATTTGAGATTAGTATGTGAATAAATGTATAGTTATGTTTAAGTTTTATATCATTGTTGATATTAGTCTTTGGATAAATGTATAATGTTTAAGTTTGTATTTTGTAGGTAGCTCGAAGGACTAGCTTCAAGATGGATCTCTCGAAAAAGCAAAGTTTAGGTTGTAGATGTAATTTATATATCTGTAATGTTATTTTGGTTTTAATGTTTTATAGATACTATGCAATTTAAGACAAAGATAATATGTAATGTTGAAGATAATCTTAAATGTCATTTTGGTGTTATATTTTAATTATGTAATTTTTATGTTATGGAACAAAATTAATTGGATGTTGAATTTAAACAGGTTTGATACTTAATAAATTATGAATAGGTTTGATATTTAATAAAATATAAAAATTTAATATAAAAAAATACCTCTTCCGACGCCAAATTTAAAAGGTGACGTCGGAAAAAATAACATTCATAATATTTGGTAGAACTTTTCCCAACGCCATGGTCACATTTTGTTGGGAAAGATAACCTCTCACAACACCCAAACACATTTTTGCGTCAGGAGAAGTGATTTCTCCCGACATCCGATACAACAGCGTTGGAAGAAATGTTTTCTCCCGAGGCAAACTAACACATTTAGTGTCAGGAGAAGTTAGCGCCAGGAGAAATCACTTCTCCTAATGCTAAAATGTATTTTAGCTTCAGCCCAAACATTTATTTTTCTCGATGCCCATAAGGTGGCATCGGGAGAAGCCATTTTTCACAACTCTATAAATTAATTTTTTGGCGTCGGGAGAAGTGACTTCTCCTGTCGCTACCTTACAGGCATCGGGAGAAAATCGCTTGAAGTTTTTCGTCGAGAAATCATTTATTCCCACAGAATGAATTTTGTGTGTTGGGAAAAGGCTTTCCCGATGAGGCTATCTTGACGACGACCCTGACGGTATGAAAACCATCGGCAAAGGCTTTTCCAATGGGTTTTTGGCTTTTTTCGACGGTTTTAGTCATCGAAAAAGGACAAATTTCTTGTAGTGCATGAAGGGTTTTAATGTTGTGCATAATTTATTTGATTGCATAAAAATGGAATCAAAGTTTGGATATTAGAAAAGAGTTTAGCTCGAGAGATCAAACTTGGATTTTTGATTTCTAGGCCTAGCTAATGATTTAATTGATCTAATGAAGAATTGTTTGATTCCACATGTCTATTGAATGAAATCGAAACCCTATGATGTTCTATTTAAGTGTTTTCTCCCAAGTCAACAATTTTATTGTTTAATTAGTTTTAGGTAAATATCACCATTTGAATTGCGAGTCCCTTTATAAAATTTGAATGATTTTCTAATAGTTAAAAGAGTTAGATCTGTTGGGATTCATGTGTCCTAAATCTCTTGGGTCTTGTAGTTTTGTAAATTGTATATATATTTTATTTATTGAATAAAATAAGAAGTTATTTTATCTATCTTATGCATTTACTCAATCCAATAAACTAAGAGTCCATGGTTATTTTATGTAAACTTAAACATGTATGTGGTTGACATATGAGGTTGGATCATGTTTAAATAGTAACGAAAAGTTCTGTAGTATAGGAATAAGATTGGGTACTTTATTCTAGTAACACTATGGATACGACTCACTTTGTAATTGTTAGTGTAAGCAACACATCCTAACCTATACTTAAGTTATGAAAGATAGTAAATTTGGGTATGTGTAATGATAGGCATCGGTAAGGAGCTATGCGTTGGAGACCAGCGAAGAGAACCATGCGTTAACAGTAAAAGTTAGGCGCCGAGGAAAATTTACAAGGGTGTGACGAATCATGCGGTTAACAGAGGCGCCTTGGTTAAAATATGAAATATGTTTAAGTGTTCAACAGAAACTCCCAAGAGATGCCATGCATTGACGAGAGAAGTATACTTGTGCATTAGTGATTGTGCTGCGCTAAGGAATGATCGAGAGTTGGCGATGAGATATCATGCGTCGAAGTGAAAAGAGTACCATGCATTAGAAAATGGTGTAACGCATGCATGAGAGGCGCCTGCGTCAAGTCTATGGCGCTGCGTCTGGAACTTCAATGTGTGAATGGACTTGGGCAAATCTTGGGCCGGCGTGAAGCTTCTAGACAAAGTAAGTCGGTTAACTGGGTTAATGGATAAACCCAACCATTTAATTATTATTTTAACAAAGCCAGAGGATTAAAACAGTGTTATTTCATAGCTGAAGGGTCGAGGAGAGTGAGAGAAGAGGGAAACAGAGAAGAAAGTGAGGGTTTCCACTATTTTTGAAGGAGAGTGAGAGAGCAGAACACTTACCTGCTGTCGAACGTTTAGAGCGAGGCGTGGTATTTTGAGGATATCTCACTAACGAGGACGAGATTTTAGCTGAAATTTTGAGGTAAGCAAGTTAACTCATTTCTTAATAACTTTCATGAAGGGTACTTCGATTGATATAGCTTGAAATCTTGCGAAAATCTAAAGAGAAGCTACTGGTGCAGCTTTGCTGAGAAATCTGGGCAGTATGGAGGAAAGTCGTTATATCTGTTAAACGGGAAGGAGAAACTCCATGAAATTTTGAGGTAAGACAAAACACTCCTTTCTCTATAAGTTTGTAGAAGGAAAGAAGTCTTGATTCTAATTAAAATACATGATTTTGAATAGCAAGAAGTGAAAGGAAAGAAGAAGATATCAAGCTGTCTTAGAAAACTTGGTGGAGACGGCAGGACAGCTTTGCTCTAAACGCAAGGGAGAGACAAACCAATGAAGAATTGGCCAAGTTTACCTCCTAAGGCCAAGAAGAGGTCGGGAAGGCGTATAACCCCTTTGGGACGAAGGACAATTTGTGAGTGGTTTCTATTTTATTGTGGGTAGTGATTTATGATATTGATATGTTATATGTTTGTGATTGTACTGTGCATACATGTTTCTTTGAGATGTCGTGACTATGTGAATGTTTGAAAGGAAGTGATGATTATGTTAGGTGTGAGAGCCCAATGCCGAGGGACTATAAGTGAAGGCATGTGGGAAGATGATATCATATACTCAGTGCTGAGGGACAGGATGTGAAGGCACTTGAGTGGAGAAAAATGGACTCCATAGCTGAGGAACCATAGGCGAAAGCATATGGAAGTCCAGTATGAGATGTGTGGCTTAGCACTGAGAGACCGTAGGTGAAGGTGCTGAAATAATAAGAGTTTGAATGGTATGCCTAGGGACCAAAGGTGACGGCATACGGAACAGGTTAAGGGAATGAATGACATGAATGATGATGCCGAAGGACTAAGGGTGAAGGCACAGGGAAGAGATAGCATGCAAGTGATATGTTAGTGCCGAGGGAATATATATACGAAGGCACAGGAATGTTAAATGCCGAGGGACATGATGTGAAGGCATACGTGCTGAGGGACGTTGAGTGAAGGCACGGGTTGAGTAATTGAAAGTAAAGCGTAATAGGGATATGTATGTGATTATTGTTTGTATTGTTTGGATACATGATACATATTCTTGCTTGTTAACCACTCACTGGGCTTAGGCTCACTCTTTGTTTTGCTTGTTTGTTGTTGATGCCTCAGGTAGCGAGCGCGATCCAAACACCTAACTAGAAGAGAACCTCGTCTGGGCATAGAATTTTTGGTGTACCTCCTAGGGACTTGTAAATATTCTTTATATTCCTACTTCTCGTATATACGCATGTCCATGAGAGAGAGTTGGTGTTTGTAAACTTAATCTTTTAGATAATGAAATTTCTTGTTGAAATGTCCACTTAGTACTATTAAGTGATTATAGTTTCCGCTGATTGGCATGACTGAGCTGTTAGGTTATTGATGATTTAAATGTTTCCTCGTGATATGTATGTGTGGTCTCACTCCTGAACCTAGGTTGTAGGGTAATCTGGGTGAGGGTGTGACAGTTAGAAGGAGTTGTAAAGTGTTACAAACGATCTAATCCTAATCGTTCATGTGGAGACATGTAAGTGGGGGAATCCTATGCAAAGAGTTTGTGTAAGATAGGATCGCAAAATGTTTAATTTTTCTTCATAACGCCATTAATTGTAGAAATTAACATATTAGGTAACTCGACCTGAATCCTGAGTGAGTTATGAACTCTTGTCTATGAAGGCAATCCTTTGATATGTATGAGTGAGAGTGGCTAAATCGTCGGCTCAATAAGCCTACAATTTTGGAGATTTTTCTAATTAGGGAGCTAGGAACATATCTTCACAAAATGGAATTCACTCCTTCCCGTGTTTAGAGTAAGTAGATAAATTACTCCTTCAAGGGTTGATTCCGGGTTTTAAACAATGAGGCATCACCCTCCCATTGACCTAAGAGGGGTTAGTTTATAGTTGGACTATAAATAGTTTGTTCATTAGAGGAATCAATGATACTGAATAAATTAGATATAATTACAAGGGTAAAATAGTAATTTGAGCCAGTTATAGTTATGAGTAATTTGAACAGGGCTGTCTTACTGGTGATTAGTAAATTTTGCGAACACAAAAATATATCTATAGTGCAAAGAGTGCAACTATAAGTCTTTAATGGAGTGCCTTATAGTTAATGAATATTGATTAATCTAATTAAAGAGTTTAATTGATTAATTTCATATCATTGAAGCTTCTAATTATAAGTCCATAAGGTCCCCTTGCTAATTCATAAAGAATTTGTATAAGAATCAAACATTTTGGTTTAATTTGAAATGTTCAAATAAATAAGAAAATTATTGTATGTGATACAATTAGTTTAATGTATATAGATACATTATAATATAAAATTTATTTTGAATGAGATTCAAAATTTATACTTTATATTATAAGATAAAGATGAATATTTAAATGAGATTTAAATATTAACTATACGAATGAAATTCATATAAAAACTATAGGTTAAAATTAATATGAATGTGACTCATATTAAAATTGGCTAAACCGACCGCCTGACAGTCGAATGCCAATCAATTTTTCTAGTTGGTTTTTAGTGTTAGTTTTTTCCAAAACCGATACCGACTAACTGGTGTACAACCGTATCAATTACATGATATTGCATAGTATTAACTAGATAGACCCTACACAAATATGTCAAATTTTAACTGTTGATTTTTTTTTTTTTTGGGAAATAAACAGTAAACAGAGTATTACTAACATGCATTGATTAACCCTTTTCAATTTGTTTTCTTATCTGCTTCCTAGTTGACTTAGTAAACTTAGTAACCTGATATTCTGCCATATTTCTTCTATTGTAAAACCATTTTTGTAAAATCATTCTTAGATCTTCTAACATTAATGAAATAAGGAACTCTCTAGCTTTCATAATAGCAGCACTTAAATTTTCAAATATGTTTGTGGTCATAACTTTGTATCTCCTACGATTTTAGTAAGCACGAGCCCATTTGAAAAATCCAATTGTTTTTAACGCAACTCATTTACCTCGTGCACTTCATTCCAAGAATATGATATTCGAAGTCCACACTGTTGTAAGCTTTGGGACATTAATAAAATATAGAGCTCAACAAGTTTGTCTTTCAAGCCGTCTTCAAAATTTTCAGCAAATGTATCATGCATATGCAATAACAGTCATTAGGAAGTATTAACTCAATCGTTTTGATAATGCTCTTATATCTATCTGAAACAATCACGACAACATTTCGATCACCAATTATTTGCTTGAGTTAGATGAAAAATCATTATCAGGAAGCATCATTCTCAGGATCGATGACACAAAGC
This sequence comes from Citrullus colocynthis, assembly GCA_031780015.1. Taxonomy (NCBI): domain Eukaryota; kingdom Viridiplantae; phylum Streptophyta; class Magnoliopsida; order Cucurbitales; family Cucurbitaceae; genus Citrullus; species Citrullus colocynthis. Next base: position 923,438 of record QLSR01000420.1, on the reverse strand, counting down.
GCCAATGGAAAAGATTGATCGTTCAAGCATACTTATTCTTCATATATGTGCCGTCAACGGAGATAATTGGGCGACAATATTGCTGACAACCATAGATTGAATCAGACAATACCATAAAAAAATATAGAAATCTACCATCCTCGTCAATCTTGTATTCACTAATCGAACCTACATAAATGAAATATATGTTAATAAAAATATACAATGGTTTATATCACATACGAACACAATACACCTATCATATACCAACAATATAAATATAGAATTTCCCTAATATACCTGGACTTTTAACTTCAAACATATACACAAAGGAAGCAATCCTTTTGTATGAGTCTTCTAGAGATCCTCTTAGTTCATTCAATGCAGTTTCTCGGGCACATGACAATATTTGATAATTGATTTTCAAACCATGCTCATAATGTATATAATGTACAAATGCTTGTAGGAGTGGTTAATTCACTTCTAGAATTGCTAATCTTCCTTTTATTACAATAATTGTTTAAAGAAAAAAGTCACTTGCTTATAATTAGTGAAGACAATATCTAACAAACATGTATGTTGTTTATCAAAACTAGAAATAATCCATGTATCATATAATCATCTCCAAAATGGCAAGTTCGAATTTTCCATTGGCATACTTCAACAACACATCGTATTATCAAAACATCACAATTTGATTTTATGGTATTATACTAAAAGTTGTCTCTAATGGCAATATAGTGCAATGCATTTTACAGTATATACTTTGAAGAGAACATGTCATCCACCTTAACAAGAAAATTGGGTGAAATCTTAGCAGCATCATCATCGTTATTGCTTGAACCAACAAGTGATGTGTTATCCATAATTATTGCTATAACGTTTTTTGCTTCAACAATTGCTAAACACAATTATTCAACCCCAACGGACACTAAGCTATATAACCATTTTACACCATTATCATTACTAATGTTAATACCTATTAACTTTTCTATGGAATCCTTAAATCTTATACAAGCAAACATCTATAGGGAGTGAAATTACATTTAGTACTTAAGATTTGGCTAATTATAGATTGTTCTAACTCAAATAATGACATTCCATTATTCAACGCAATCTCTGACGATTTGTAATCTACATAAGTATCCTTTTCATTGAAATGATGGTCATATACAATTGTCACATAAGCGATACTTATTTAGCATCCAACATATATAAAAGATCTCTTGTGTTATATAAAGTTACATCACATGCTACGATGTATATTATTCAATGTATATTATGGATATCATATTAAACTCAAGTACACATATAGTATATATCAGATGCATGACAATATGTTATATATAATATAATCAGTGGTATAGCCTGAATTCAACATATGTACTAATCTACTACATATATACATACATAAGTTCACATATATTGTCTTATAATTAAGTATAAGATAACTTGATATATTTACTATAAATGCTGATCTATACAAATTTAAATGCATGTAAAGTTGTATATACGTATGATTATATTAATCCCATATAAAATATATACATAGTCTGTGTAAAACATACCCATCGAATCTATAATTGAAATGATGGAACGATCTTCTATAAGATAATGGATAATGTCTTTGAAAACTAAAGCCAAATTTGTGTAAGTGAAATGATGAATATAAATGTCAGATAAAACAATATGGATGAGAAAATTTACAAACATAAAATTGTATCACTAAACTTCAAATGTAGAAAAAGCTTGAACTGATCATATGTAAAATCGAAAATGGAGCCGTCGGAGCCGAGAAACTTGAAGCAAAAATTGATCTGAAGTGGAGAAGCTAGAACCGATAAACTAGAGGAGAAATGGAGAGAATCTCCTATAATAATTAGGCAAATCCTCAAAAATCAAATCTTCCATTTACTATATTTGATCCTGTTTTAATAAATATATTAATGAACAACAAGATTTAAGGAAACATAAGTCAAAAAACAAATGTCATAAAGGCAGTGGCAGTGCTGGACAAAATGATACTTTTGTCCTAAATTTTCATGTAAATCCTAATACTTAAAATAATTAATAGTGTGGACATTTTCTTAATCAACTTTTAAAATGGTTAAGGCCTAACTACCTCTAAAATGTATGTCTAACTAGTCTCTAAGTAGATCTTTCAAGTTTAAAAACATCTAATAGATTAGGGAGTGTTTGTCTCACCAACATGAGTTGGGTTGAGTTGGTAAAAATTATCAACTCAATGTTTGGCACACCAACTTTAAATGTTGGTGGAGTTGAGCTGGTTTCTTTTACCAACTAATCCCAACACAACTTAACTCACCCCAACTTTTCCTCCATCAAATGTTTTCAATGACTTCACCCATCAGCGACTATCGCTACCACACTCTGATGACATACTCTGACAACCACTTTCGCATAGTCATCTCAGATGACCAATTCCAGGCTTCGATGACCACCTCCAACGACAATTCCAACAGCCAACTCCGAACTCTGGCAACCACCTCGGACAACAACTCCAACGACCACTTTCGCACAAAAAAGTAACTCCGACAACATACTCCACCTATCATGTTCACACAGCCAACTCCGACGACCAACTCCGAGTTTCAGCAACCACCTCCGACTACAACTCCTGCGAAGACCACCATTGAGCGTTATTCATTGATAAGCATTTATGTATATAGACATTGTTGTGGACATTATTATTTCATTTGTAAGTGGCAAACTAGACTTAAGCATTAAAAAATAACCATAATATATATATATATATATATATATATATATATATATATATATATATCATTTTGTTGTATTAGTGTAAATGTAAAGAATCAAATGTTTAAAAAAAAAAAAAAAGAAAATCATTAACTATAAAAATTGAAATTCATATTTCACAAATGGGCAAAAAAAAACAAGATAAGAATTGATTTTTGTTTCCTTTTTTTGAATTAATATTTNAATATATATATATATATATATATAAATATATATATATATATATCATTTTGTTGTATTAGTGTAAATGTAAAGAATCAAATGTTTAAAAAAAAAAAAAAAGAAAATCATTAACTATAAAAATTGAAATTCATATTTCACAAATGGGCAAAAAAAAACAAGATAAGAATTGATTTTTGTTTCCTTTTTTTGAATTAATATTTATGGTTGAGTTAAAATTAACTAAGAGTTAAAAATTGAAAGTTAGGGAGTAGAGAAAATGTTCATTTTATTGGAATATGACATGTCTTTAAGGATGTGAATAAAATTATTATGCGATTAAGTGTCCAAATTGTGTGGTGAAAATATGTTACATTTTTCAAAAAGGAAAAACAAAGAGTTCGTTCAATTTGTAAGCTTCTTCAGCGTTCGTAACTGAGAGTTAAGTAGTTGTGAAAATTTTTCATTTATTTGGTATGAAAAAGTTTTCATTTTTCAAAAAGTTTTCAAAATATGTTTTGGTATTTAGGAACGGAAAAAAATATGTTATGTAATTGAGTATTAAAAAATTTAATTCAAAATTAGTGTGGAATATATGTTTACTTTGTAGGAATTTGTTATTTTTAAAAAATGGGAAAAAAATTAAACATTTTTTGTGTTAAAAATTTTAGGAAAACAAGGGTATGGTTGGAAACTTAAAAAAAAAATAGCAAAAAAATCAAAAACAAAAAATCCAAGACAAAATCAATTTTGTTTTTAAGAAAAAACTGAAACTAAATATCCTAGCTCATGATTGATTGTTGAAAAATTGTTGTCCAAATTTGTGTTTATCGTATATTTACTTTGTATGAATTTATTATGTTTCAAGAATGAGAAAAAAGTAAGCTTTTTTTAGTGTTAAAAATTTTATTCCAATGGATGTACAGTTGGAAATTAAAAAAAAAAATATACAAAATCAATTTGTTTAGAAAAACTATGCCAAATACCCAACTCAACTCTACTTAACTCTACACCCCAAACATAGACTTTCTGACTCAACTCAACTCAACTTAGCACCACAAACATAGACATTTCAATTCAACTCAACCCAACTCTAAACCCCAAACACAAATAATCTAACTCGCTACATAATTATTACCAACTCAACTCAACTCAATCCAGCGCGACAAACTCCCCTTATAGACTTTCAGTTTTGTAACCAATAGATTATAGATTGCAAGAATATTCAAAATTCTTCAAATTTATTTGTTAATCATAAAATTTAACTCTGTGTCTAAAAAAACCTTAAACTTTCAAATTTATATATAGTAAATACATGAATTTTGAAAAGGGATTTATTAGACATAAATTAAATTGTTTTTTTCCAATGTCTAATACTTTTAAAAGTTTTGAATACATGTCATAAATTGTTTAGATATAAAATTGAAAGATTAGGAATCTAGAAATTCAAAATAAAATTGAAACTTCACTAACCTTATGTATCTTTTAAGATTTGGGATACTATAAATAAAAAATTGAAAGTTCAAACTAAACTTGAAATTGCAAACTAAAATCTTGAATCCACCACTGACAAAAAAGAATAGTTGGTGTCATATTATCGTAGAATGGTCATTCATGATTGGGCACTTTATTAGACGAACATACACTTAAATGATTAAGTTGTAATTAAAAGTCAGTCATGAAAACTTATGCTAGAAATAGAGAATCATATTACACTACTGTGTGGGAAATTTTAAGTTCACTATGCCTATATAGGAAACATTCACTCCAATCATCTCAAATCAAACGATACTTCCATCTCTAGTAACAACATGTGTATCATATCACTCTTGCCCAAAAAACCCACAATGATTTCTATCTTCACATAGAAAACATGCATTGAGTTCAACAAATCTCAAAGTGACACTTCCATCCCTATGAACCACATCCCAATGAATGATTTAAGTGGAAAAATAGAGTGCTATTTTGAGAGAAAACATTAAAGGGATATAATTAAAAGGGTAGATGAGAAGAAAGTAAGTAGTAAGTTTCCCCATTCTACAATGACAGTAGCCCTTTCATTCTCTCTTTCATCTTAATTATAGGCATCAAAGTGCCCATCTCTTTTCACCAATTTCAAGAGAAAATGGTAGTCCATTTGTAGTGGAGAAGGGTTGTGTTTTGCTGTAGATGGGTTATAAATATTGAGCTGCCCAATACAAAAGCCTGACATGTTTCCAGCTGGAGGAGCCCCAAAAACATTAGCATACACATTTGGGTTGTAATTTATACCCCTTCCCTGTTTCCCTTTTGTTTCCTCACCAGTATCACCACCACTACCACCGGTCCTTGTGTAGTTGAAAAATGAGTGTAAACATGACCGATAGCCTCTCTTACTGGCTTGTAAACCATCCCAAAATCCTCAATTTCTCATGGTCTCAAGGCGAAACCTTAGGGTCTTCCCCACTTTTCCTGACTCTCACAGTCCTCTCCTACCTCTCTCTCACCTTCCTCCTCTCCAACCTCTCCCTCCCTCTCCTCCCTCCCACCATTCTCAAACGAATCTCCGCCGTCCATAACCTTATCCTCCTCGCTCTCTCCTTCACAATGGCCCTCGGATGCACTCTCTCCACTTTCTCCCACGCGCCTCACCTCCACTACATCCTCTGTCTTCCTCCCAAAACCCCTCCACGTGGGCCCCTCTTCTTCTGGGCTTACGTCTTCTACCTCTCCAAGATCCTCGAGTTCATCGACACGTTCTTGATCATCTTAAGCGGCTCCATCAAACGGCTGACGTTCCTCCACGTGTACCACCACGCAACGGTGGTGATCATGTGTTACTTATGGCTTCATTCCTCGCAGTCGTTGTTCCCGTTGGTTTTGGTAACCAACTCGTCGGTTCATGTGTTGATGTACACGTATTACTTGTTGTGTGCGCTTGGGGTTAGACCACGGTGGAAGAGGATTGTGACGGAGTGTCAGATTGTGCAGTTCCAGTTTAGCTTTGTGGTGTTGGCTTTGATGCTATATTTTCATGTCACACATAAAGGGTCGGGATGTGCTGGCGTTTGGGGATGGTGCTTTAATGTCGTATTCTACTCTTCGCTTCTGGCTTTGTTCTCCGATTTTCATGCTAAGAACTACGGCGCAAACGGAAAGATGACGGTCCCCGAAAAGGTGGCATGAAAACAAAAGAAAACACATGGATTAAAGTCTCCCTTACGTTCTTCTTTTGGGATTTGTGAGTTTTAAATTATTCTTCAGAAAATATATTTAAATCAGTTGTTCATGATAATGATGATGGTGATCTGATCATTCAAGATGTTTGGTAAGTGATAATTAATTAATATGTTAAACTAATATTGCATGGTGGTCAAGGGTGAGACTTCAATCATTTATTTATTTATTTATTATTTTTTATTTTTTCCTTTTCTAAATTCAATAAAGCGATCTCTCTTTCTCTAGGTTGATATATAGGTCCAATAATAATAATAATAAAATTTGCTTTTCAAAAAATAAAAAAATTCAATATTGTATTTATTGAAAAATTATTTTAAATGATAAAATTACTGAAAATATTTACAACTAATAGCAAAATATCATAGTTTATCTACGATAGATCGCGATAGACTACTATCGAAAATACAGATAGTAGTCTATCACGATCTATCTTAAATAGATAGTAAAACATTGTTATATTTATAAATATTTTAGTTCTTTTGCTATATTTAAAAAAAAAAACCCGTATTTATATTTACTCAAAACTTTAAGACATTAAACCTAAATTAGTACATTTGCCTCTCTCTCATTTTTCCAAGTTAATTATAAGAAATGTAATTAATAGTTTGTTTAGTAGGACTAAATTTAAAAAATATTTTTTAAAAAAATTATTTTTTAACTTTTTTTAATATAAAAACTATATAACATACAATTGTCGAAGTGTTTCAAAAGTTATTTTAACTAATCGTCATATACTTCAATATTTTAAAAAATAATTTATTTTCAAAATTAAACACTTAAAAATTAAACTAAACACATCTTAAATACGCTTAATTCAAGCATGGCTTGATGGAGAAAATTTAAAATATTATTGTAGTTGACAAAACCTTTCATACACCTCCCTCCATTAATTATTTGTCGTGATAGTTAATAGCATTTATGAATAATGTTGGGTGTGTCTAGGAAATAAATTAATGTATTATTTATAGACTTGTCAAACATGGATGTGAGTAGTAGGTGAGTAGTATTTGAAATTTTATGTGAAACAGAGAAAATAACTATATTGTCATTTCAAAAAGTCGATGATTCGCTCTCTACTTAAACAAAAAGATTATGAAAAAGATATATAGTTAGTTAAGCATTCTTTTCACCTAGGGCCTATTTAGATTGGTTTTCTCTCGTGGTTTAAGACACTCTATTTTTCACTTAAAAACTATAGTTTATGCATTTAAAAATGTAATATTTGGTAGACAATTCAAATTTTACTTTATGTTTTCAGATTTACTGAAATCAGTGAATTTGTGTTTGGTATGTAATCTAGATTCTATTTTTGAAAATTGTTTTCAAATTTTGTAATTCAAATAATGCAAATTTTAAATACAACATTTTTATGTTTTTTGTATCCAAATTTTTGAATTTAAAACTTTAAAATGCAAAATTATACTAAAAAAAGATATAAAGAACAACAAATATAATATTTCATACTATAAACTCGATTATTTTTATTAAATTAAAATATGTATTATATAATATATTATATGATATGATATTATAAAATGTTTAACATAAAACAAGTTCATAAATTAATTAGTAATAGTTTATATTCAATTTAATATTTAATGAGTAATTATACAATTAGTTTTATGATTTACAAATATATTATAAACACATTTTGAAAAATTGTTTAAATTAAGAATCTAATTTCTGAATTTACTATCAAACACATATTTGAAAACAATAAATACAATTTTGTTTTTATTGAATCACTTGTTTTCAAAATTTTGTTTTCAGATTGCCTACCAAACCCAAATATCCAAAACAAACCTTTATAGTATGTCTTGGTTGACTTTTTAAATACTTCAAAACACTTTTTTTAACTTAGAAACATTTTTTTTTTTTTAAAAAAAAAAGACTTACAAAGTTAATCCAAAAACCTTTAATGTATAGTCGGTCAAAGAATTACACATTCTCTTCATTCATTTTTGAACAAAGATTCCCTTACTTTTTGTAGGCACAACAAAAAAAGTAACGCAGAAGATGATATCCGGATTTTACCTTTCATTTAATAAAATTATTATAAATAAAAAAAATATCAAACCATTTATAAATATATATATAAAAAAAAAGTTTACTATCTATAAGTGATAGATCACGATAGATTTCTATCGCTCACTAAATATTTTAGTTCATTTTGTTATATTTGAAAACAACCCTAGAATTTATACATTTGATTTATGAACATGCATAATGTCTTCAAACTTACAATTACAATTAGCTATGTTCATTCACATATTGGATTGTCAATTTACCACATGATGATGCAAATTTCAACCCTAAGGTTAGTTTGATAAATGATAAACATTTGATTTTTTGTTTTTAGTGCTTGAAAATTATATTTCTTTTTTCATAATTTCTTTAAATTTCTAACATTTAAATTCTTTGTCAAATTAGAAAAAAAAATCAAAATTTAAATTTTCTTTTTTCATAATTTCTTTAAATTTGTAACATTTAAATTCTAGGTCAAGTTAGGAAAACAAAAAACAAAAAAATCAAAATTTAAGAACTACTTGTTTAAATTTCAAATCTGGACTTTGCTTTGGGAAACATCTGAGAAAGTAAACAACAAAACAAAAAACTAGTGAAAAGAAATAATTTTTATAAATAAAGTTTTTAAAAAATTTAAATCAAATAGTTATCAAACTTTGCTTAAATAATTCTTATTAACTCATGGATGAATTTTTACTAATTTTATTCGGTAATTTATTTAATAGTGTGATTTTTAATTAAAAGAATTAATGAGATATCAAATTAAAATTCGTATGAGCTCGGCTAGAAATTTTCAAGATATTTTCATACTGTATTACTAGAAAAATTCTCAAAAATAACTTATGAGCTCGACTATTGATATATTAAATCACACAGAAAAGTAAATTTATCATAAATTCTATTTGAAATTCGTACCATTGATTATTACTGAAATAAATTTTATCCTATTAATTAATTCACCTACTTTACTGCTTTTCTTTTATTCTAATTTAATATATGTTTTTTTTATAATTTTTTGAATCAAACACAACAACACAAACCTACCCACCAAACAACTTTACAAACCCTCAAATATAGACAACAAATAATAATGGGTGGAGACTATCTTTCGAAATTAAAGTTATAATCTAACTTTTCTTTCTTTTTTTTTCCTAAAAATATAATCAACAAGTTAGACTAATTAAACTATATTTAATTTTATTTTAAAACTGTTTTTAAATATAGGAAATTTCATAGTCTATCTTATGATGTTTGTAAACATAACTAAATGTCACATTTTGCTACCATCTAAAAGGTCTCATATCAATGAAAATAATTGTTTACTATATACCCATGATCACTATATTCCCTAACGAATGTGAGATTTGTTCACACTCCTAACATTTTTGAGTATCTTATAATTCATTAAATTATTTTTTTCCCCTTTAAATTTTGACTAAGAGATCAAGACAAACTTTAAACAATAGTAATGTAAAAATGGGACCCTTAGATAGGTTCTTGACAATTACGTACATTATATTCTTTTGTTTTTCATTTGAATAAGTGATCTGATTTATTTTCTCATGATAGTTATAAACATTTTGTAGTGGCTTATTTTGCAACTTAGAGATTCATTTCAAAAATTATTTCAATGGTAGGTAAAATCTAAGAATTATGATATCTTACATTAAATTTTACTATATTCACTTTGATGAAATCGGTATAGATGGCTCAATGTTCGAGTGACATGCCTGGTATTTACATACACCATTTTTGTTAACATTAATTGACATATAAATAAGGGTAAAATATATATTTAATCTCTAAAGTTTGCGTTACATATCTATTTGGTTTCCGAAGCTTCAAAATAGATACCTTTGGTCATTGATGTTTGAAAAAAAGTTTTAAATGGCCCTCAAGTTATTTGACCTTCAGTTGACTAACAGAAACAAAGATGATGTGGCTTGGTTGAAGTGCCACTTTTTAAGTGATAATTTCTATTGGTTTTATATTAATTTATATTTATGTGTCTTCTTTATTTTATTTTCTCTCCCTCATCTTCTACAATCGCTTCTCCCGCCATGGTTGCGCCAACAATTACAAATCTTCAAGACAGTACTCAATAAAAGAGGGCAATTATTATTATTTAATTTTTTATTATTATTATTATTATAGTTGTTTTCAAATATAACAACATGAACCAAAATATTTACAAATATAGCAAAATTTTACTGTCTATCTGTGATAAAATGCAATAGATTACTATCTGTGTCTATCATGACATAGATAGACACAATTAGTAGTCTATCACGATCTATCGCGCTCTATCGTAGATAAATTGTGATATTTTGTTATTATTTATAAATATTTTCAACAATTTTGTATTTAAAATTATTTTTCTTATTATTATTATTATTATTTATTATTTTATTTTTTTTTGGGGGGGGGGGGGGGGGGGG
>QLSR01000420.1:885511-912716 GCA_031780015.1 Citrullus colocynthis | reverse complement strand
GGGGGGGGGGGGGGGGGGGGAGGGGATAAAAGCCAAATTTGGGCAGGAGATTCCTGTGAAAAGAGATAAATATGTTGCCCTAGTTCACACTAATTCGATTTGACTCTAAAATAAATAAATAAATAAAAAAAAAAAGATTTGCCCTCTTTTATTGGGTACTGTCTTGAAGATTTGAAGAATGTTGGTGCAACCACAGTGGTAGAAGACGAGGGAGAGAGAGAATAAAAAAATAAAATGAAAATAAAAAAATGAAACACCAACATAAATTAATATAAAATTAATAAAAATTGTTAAATTAATTAAAATGGGCTATTTTAACCATGATACATCATCCTATTCGTGCTATTTTAAATAATTGAAAAGATGTAATAGCCCATTGAACTTTAACTCTATATTTATTTAGTTCGCAAATTTTAATTTTGAATTTAATACATCTTTCATTTTCAACTTTTTTTAGATAGTTTATGGATGAATTTAACATTTTATAAAATTTATAGACCTACTAGACACAAAATTGAATGTTTATGTGACAACCCAAATTTTAAGGTAATTTTTAATTTAGTTAATTTAATTATCTTAAATTATTTGGTGAAATTTTGAGTTTCGAGGTTAAAATTGACTTGTGATGGTTAAGATAATTCAATTTAAGTTAAGTGTTAAAGATTTGGAAATTTGGATTTTGATTCAATTGGTGGAAAATTGAATTTATTCTTAGAAATTAGAAGTTGAATCTTAATTTCGAAGAATTGGAATTGGAGTAGATTTGAAAATTTGATGTTGATTTAAGAAAAGTTGGTTAGGTGATTTGAAGGTTTTGTTTGAATTTGAGGATTTGTGAGGAAAAGAAGAAAAGAAATATATATTTATATATTTGTGGTTATTTATTTGTTTTAGGAAAAGTTAATATATATATATATATATATATATATATATATATATATATATTTATATATTTATAAGGTCTCGAACTGCGTGAAAGGGTAAAGCTATTTTTCAGTCTTCTTCTTCCTCAACCTGTGGGAACTCTCTCTCTCTTGTTCTTACAACATTCTAGGACCTGTCGTGTCGTTAATCGCCATCGCTTCGTCCTTAGTGCCAAGCTCACCATTGTCGCTGTCACTTTGTCTGGACCTTGCCACCAGATGCGTTCTAAGACGGGTTAAATTGTTCACTAGATGGTCATCCATGATTAGTTTATTTATGCATGCTCCACTAGTATGTTGCCCTTATTGGATATAAGTGCTTAGCCTGACCCTGGTAGTGGGGTTACTTGGGCGAATGACGAAAGAAAACTTTGACACCATGCCACTGGGACTAGTCTAGTGCTTCCGCATGAGTTTTCATGTTCTATGTTTTAGCATTTGGGCTTTATCTCTTGAATTCATAACTTGTTTTTATTATTTCTTTCTCACTACTAGACGTCTTATGCAAAGTTTCCAGTTTTATTTATTTACTAGGGGTGCCCCGATCAAAGATTTTTAGTTATTGGGTTTTGGCAAAAAAAATTGTTTATCTTAATAGAACTATTTGCTTTTAGTTAAAATTATGAAAAAAAAAAAGGAGTTATTTGGTAGGCGTGCAAGTATTTAGTGATGGCCTAGTTCAAGTCCTAGGGAGTTGGATCATTACAGTTGGTATCAGAGACAAGAGTCTATTGGTTTTGTAGACCGACTTACTGGGTCAGTCCAGAATGTCCCTATGACCATTAAAAGATTCTTCGTCATCGTCAGGATGCTTTTTACTGTATGTTCCTAGTAAAATATGCATGAACTCTTGTCGTGGTTACTACTTAAATAGACATGTTGCTCTTAATGGAGAACTAAATAGAAAGTATTTGTGTATGTATATAAGGAAATGACTCGAGGAGATATAGGAGGCAGAAGGGTAGGGGAGACAAAAATAGAAGGGGAGGGTTACAAAACCCTTAACTGGAAAATCTTGTAAATCAAGACTCCCCTGCACCACAGGACCCCCTGCAACCACAGGACCTTTTCGATTTGGGAGAACTAGTGATTAGGACAAGAGGTCAAAATCGAAATCCAGTTCCTCCTCCAACACCAATTCCACTAGTCGTTCTGCTCGAGTATGTTGCGATTGTTGTAGTAGTAGGAGAAGCTGTCACAATAGCCTTAATGGGCAGAATGAAGGACATGATGGCAGAGTAGATAGCCCAACATGCTCTGTCTCAGCAAGTACCACCCTAGCAGGTTCAAGTGCCTCAGCCTCAAGTCCAGAGTCATAACTTGTAAGATCTGTCTTTGGAAGCAAAACATCTATGAGACTTCAGGAAGTACAACCCCTCGCACTTGTCACTGAAGGACCCTACTAAAACAAAGTTATGGTTATCCTCCATAGAGACGATTTCTAGATATATGAAGTGCCCAGAGGATCAAAAGGTGTAGTGTGCTGTTTTTGTGCTAATAGACAAAGCTCATATCTGGTGGCAAACAATAGAAAGGATGATAGGTGTCGATATGGAACTGGTGACGTGGGAGTAGTTCAAGGAGTGCTTCTACGAGAAATACTTCTCCACGAACTTGAGATTGAAGGGAATTGAATCCCGGCGGAAGCATGTGATTGCGTTATTTGATTTCTTGAAAGAATTAAAAATACAAAAGATAAAGAAAAGGTTAAGCACCATACTTTGTCGATCCATAATTTCAGCAAAATCTCTCCTCAAACCGATAGTCTTCTCCTTATAGTCTTCTTTTTCCCAGAGATCTTCCTTGATATGACTCTAGTAAGGATTCGATTTGTGGAAACCGCTTCTTGAAAGAATAGAGGAAGAAGAATTTTCTTACAACTTTTCTAAGAAAATTGGGAGAATTTAGAGGGAGAGTTTTTAGAGTAATCGAATAGATTATTCTAGTAGAGAATGTGTTCTATGAGGGCTCCAAGAGCCCTATTTATAGAAGTTTATGGGCTACTCCTAATAACCCATCTGTAGAGATTTTAAATTAAATATTTATCCAAATAATATCTCATACTAAATGGTTTAAAATATTTAAATCTTATTAAAATATTTATTTTCTATAGAATCTCTAATTTGAATTTCATCCAAATTAAATAATTAATTATTTGAATCCAATTTAAATTAATTACTTAATTCTCCCTCTATTTATTTATATGGATTTCATCCAAATAACTAATTAATTATTTGAATCATATTCAAATAAATTAATTCTCCATATTATAAAGTTGTAGTTTGAATCTTATTCAAATAAACTTTATAATGAATCATGTAATTAATTGTATCAAATACAATTAATATTTTCTACTCATAAATTTGAACATTTCAAATTTTTCTTTCAACATAGTTGATCCTTATTGGTTCGTGGTGAGCTAACAAGGGGACCTTATGGCCCTACAGATTATAAGCTCCAATGATCCAAGATTAATTAATTGAACTCTTTAATTAAATTAATCTTCATTCATTAACTACAAGGCAAACCACTATAAACCCATAGTTGAACTCTTATACACTATAGGACAAGTTGTGTCCATGGATACAATCAGTATAAGCAAGTCGATCCTTCACGAGTTGTTCATAATTACAGCTAGGTCAAATGTCCGTTCTACCCCTGTAACTACCTCTTATTCTTAAGTACCACTGATTTCTCTAATGAACAATTTAATTATGATCCATCCATAAACTAAGTCCTTCTCGAGCTAGTGCGAGGGTGGGGCCCTTTGTTCAAGACTCAAAATCAGCACTTAAGGGAACTACTCATCTACTTACCCTATTTGGGAAGGAGTGAATTTCATCTTATGAAGTTATGTTCCCAGCTCTACATTTAGTCAAATCCCCAAAATGGTAGGCTTATTAAGTTGGCAACTCGGGTCATTCCCACCCAAATCAAAGGACCGACCTCACAAATAGGAGTTCATAAGTCACTCAGGATTAAGATCGTGTCGAACATGGATCATCCTATGAAATATTAATCTCATCAATTAACAGAGTTACAAAAAAGAGATTAAATATTTCGCGTTTCGGTCTTATACAAATTCTTTGTATAGGATACCACCACTCATATGTCTCTACATGAACGGTTTGGATCAAACCATTTGTAACTATTACAAAGTGGGTCATATCCATAGTGTCACCAAGATAAGGCACTTAACTTTATCAATATACTAAAGACCTTTAGGTTATTTCTTGAACATGATCCACCCGTATGTCAACAACAAACATGTTCAAGATTTCATATAATAACCTTGGATTTTTTCATTAATGGATAAATTAATATTGCATAATCAATAATTAATAATTAAGTTAATTAACTAAATCAATTACAAGGTTTTAGAGCACAAATCCCAACAATCTCCCACTTGCACTAAAGCTGGTGAGACATGTATCCTAGGGCATACTATATACCTAACATGATCTCCCACTTGCCTTAGCGAAGAAGAGACATGTCTCGTAGTTCTAAACATTCTAGGTGACTCTCATACACTTTAGCCAAGAGAGTCCTTTTTATATAAATCAAAGCATATGTCATTCAAAATTATCTTGGTCACTACCAAAATACTTTCTCTCAATATGTCTTATCTTAGAAGTTGGTGTTTTCTAATGTCCTTAGTCTTAGCCTTTGCACCACCATTACTCATAAAAAGCGATAGACTAACTTAGAACTGAAACACTTTCAGAACTATAAGGATATTTTTATAGCTACAAAAAGTTTTGCTTCACAAGCAAAAACAAATGAATTGTGTACCAATCTCCACCACATAAGATAAAATTTTATCTTACCATCGATTTCTCTAAATCTTTGTAAGACCCAATGTATGTTGTGAAAGATCAAACCTTAACACCATACACAAAATTTCTCATTATCCATAGATAGTCTAAGAAAACTTTTAATTTTCTACTCAATGGTCACATCATTGATATAAAACAATATAACTAATAAATTGTGTGTTAAGTCTCATTTATGCATTAATTATCTCATACTGAGAGAAGATAATTAATCATATGTCCTCAACACTTGAGGTGTCTTAGGATATTCTTCCTTAGACTTAACTTCACTTTTTTGAATAATACGTTATCTTTCTTTTGAAGTTGTGC
The DNA here is from genome assembly GCA_031780015.1 of Citrullus colocynthis. Taxonomy (NCBI): domain Eukaryota; kingdom Viridiplantae; phylum Streptophyta; class Magnoliopsida; order Cucurbitales; family Cucurbitaceae; genus Citrullus; species Citrullus colocynthis. The sequence continues at coordinate 907,651 of QLSR01000420.1, read as the reverse complement.
ATCAAATATTTGACAAATATTTTGTAAATGTAAAATACTTGAGACAAACTTAACATTATGTTCTTAATTGGTTAGGTAGTCAAATTTTTATGTTATATTACATCGTTCATAATGAGTAATACACCATTAAGATAAAAAATGAGAAATATCCACTTGTCAATTAATGACTCTCTTGTCTATACAAGATCATTAATATTTGTTCAAAGTCATAGGTTATGACAACTCTTATCAAACCTTCTATTCAAAGATCTAATTGTCTAATTCATCTTAAATAAACCTATAGAATTTTGCAAACTCTTTGCATTTGATCTTTGGAAGTTGAACTCCTCAGTTTGTTTGTGTAGATGCATTATTTAAATTCTTTTCATAAGAGAATCTAAACCTTCATTTTACATATCTCATATGCAATAATGAACAATGCTCAAAAGACTCAATTATGGCAACAAGTGATTGACCCATTGTCTAACTTCTTTCAATAGGTTTTACCCTTTTGCCATAAGTCTTACTTTGAAGATCTAAATTTTCTTATCTACACATGTAGGTCTCTTTTGTAGATTTATTCACATCCTTTGAGTTTTATCCCATCAAGAAAATCTACCAATCCAGACTGAGATGAAGTACGAAAACTTTATATTGAGTTCATGACTTTGACCTAAAAATCCTTGTCAACATCCCTCAACACAACTTTGAGGATGAAAAACCTTAAATTTGTCAACTAATATGACAATTTTGACTTCAACTAAGCCATAGTAAAGGTAGAATTATTCAATAACTCTCCTACCACGATGAAGGTTCATCATGTTTAACTAGGATTCATTTGACATTCAAATGTAATTAAATGATTAATAACACTTATTAAATCTTAGTAGATTTACTTAAAACCAAAGTATCAACACTATCTAACCTTAGTAAAATTTATAGTCTTTTATTCGACATTCCTTATAAAATTAATGTTTGTCATACAAATACTTTATTTTATTTAGGATTGCATAAAAGATCATTCTCTTCCTCCATGAGGGCAGTCTACTCTTAGACATATCCGTGAACATATATAATCCAAAATTGTCTCCCAGACAGAGAGACAATTTTGGAGGGAATAATGTTCATAGTTTAATCTCTATTTCACATCCACACTAGAGTATGACAATGATGTGTAAATTATTAATGATGTGACCATGTCTAACAGAGTACTCATCATTAACATGACCAAGTCCAACAAGGTCAACTTTCTCCTTTTGAAGTATAATTTCATTCAAATTGTATCTAATGCTTAAGGTTGAGATATAATCTCATTTTCTATCAATTATGCTTAGTACTGAGATTTCTGTACTTCTATGAACTGATCATAATGTCTTGATAGACTTGCCTAATTGATTTAAACTTTAGTCTAACTTCTTTGAACTCTTCAAAGAAAAGACTTAAGTTGCATTAGATAAAGATATTGATACATTAAATATGTATCAATCCAATTGATGAAATATTTACGATGTTTGTTTGACTTTTACGTTTACCAGACCTCTTGGGTCAAAATGTGTAAGTCCAATGTGTTCTTTGGTCTTTTGCCTTATCTAATAAGGTCCAATAACTATCTTGCATAAAAGGCAAGATCTTGAGACAGGTAAAGTAACTTGACTTTAACTATTAGAGAATTACCTGTACTAGTCATTTTATTAAAATGGATGATAATTGATTTTAGTTGCCAAAGCCAAGTATCTTTTAGGAGAAAATAATTTGTCTTTCTATTATGGAATAAATAATCATGAATTTCTCAGTGTAGTATTTGTATATGTTAAAGATTTTAGCACATACTAATTGTACTTATTTAGGGCTGAACATATTTTCAAACAACTTTTGCAAATATTCTTTATTACATAAAACATTCATACCTTATGAATTAATTAGTAATAAAGTTTTGAGAAATTGAATTTCTCCTATGGTGATGAAACCACCACATTCAGCATAAGTATCAAATTTGATATCTCACGTCTCCCACTATACTAACTAAGATGGATTTCCTATTGGCAAACATGTTGAAACCATTCTTAAACATTTAGAAACCATTCTACTTCATTAGGTATTTTTCAAGAATTACAATCTAATTGTAATGAAGAAAAATATGATAGTGAATTCTTATTCAACTATCTAGGTGCGAATCTTAATTTTTCACCAAGAATCCAGTAAATCAAATTTACTTTCATTCTTATTTTTCTTCCCATCGAGGTATTTTCAAAATTCGCCATTGTGTGACTCCCCAACCTAATTTGGAAACAGTTTCCTTACAACTCTAGTCACATAATTTATTTTCTTGGAACATAATACTTATTCTTGAGATTATTTAAATAGTTATCCAATCAAGCTTATATTGACTGCAACATCTCATATATTGTTGTGTTGTGCTTTATCTTCCATGTTTGACATCAAGTATGCCAATTAGAAGATAAATATAAGCTATCTCTCCAATTGTGATTCATCAATCACATGGTTCATGAACAATTCATAAAGTGGCAATAGGACTGTGAAAACATTTCTCAATTAAAGACAAATTCTGAAAATTACACTACCATTTAAATAGTGTCAAGTGTACTTTTATAAGTAATATTTTTCTCAAATTTTGACTTATATCAGTGATTCAAAATTAAAATCATGAGAAGAAATGACACAACATTGAGATATATAAAATATATTAGTTAACAGCATGCAATCAAATATCCATTCAAATTTAGCATTCAATTTTATGAACCCTATAATTCATGTCTAATGCAATGATACTCCAGTGATTTAGAACAAGGGCTGTTGAAGGGTAGGTCAAATGCTCCTTCACTGGATTGAGATATTCTCAACCAAATATTATACTAGAATAAATCTTATTCCTATTAGTTACCATTATTTGGTCAGCACACCATTAACAAGTTTAATGTGCTCTTGTAAGTGTGACCCATCATTTTAGATCTTGTAGTTCTACCCCAACAAGTTTGTCGAAGGGAAGGTCAATATTGGAAACAAAAAACTATAGTCCTATCCATTGTTGGAGTTTACCTTGATATTGACCCATGCAAATACCTTTCAAATGGGGACGGAAGTAGTGTCGAAGGAAAGCCACCACAAGGCTAAGCATGAGTCTCACGGTGTAAACCAACGATGAAGACCGCAAGATATATTGACACATGTCCTTCTCCCACTTACTATAAATACTTTCTCTAATTCACCTTGATCTTGACTCATGCAAATACTTCCGAAGGGGGACGGAAGGAGTTCTGAAGCAAAGCCGCCACGAGGCCAAACATGAGTCTCACGGTGTGAATCTTAGAACATAAGAGAGGCGACATATCATATACATCTATTCTCCCACTATGTATTTTGATATAGGGGTTTCATTACTTAGACAAACTTAGGCTAAATAATTTATCCAAGTTTTAATTTGTTTATCCAAACGTAACTCTTATGTTTGGATAGTTTCTAATAATGTGAAATATCCCAAGTTTATTAAACTCTTTAATAAACTAGTCACATTATGTTTTAATAAAAGTTTGACTAATTCAACTCCCAGGTCAGTTCCTAGGTAGGGGTGTTCTGTTACCATCAGCTTAAATAGCCTAGCCTTAAACAGAACCTTCCTTAGAAAGAGTTCCCTTATAGGCAACCTTTTATTATTAAATCTTTTAATTTGCCTATTTTAAACCATTTAAATTAAATTAAAAGATCTATTTTAATCTAATCTCATTAGACAAGAATGCAATTTACTTTATTCTAATTTAATTAGAATTTTAATAAAGATAAATCAAAATTTTAAATTGTATAAAAAATTGAATCCATTTTATCTTTATCCAAGGAAGATCCTAATCTCATTAGGCAAGCATGCAATATTTCTAATCTCATTAGAAAAATAGAAAGATAGACTAAAACTAATTAATTGTATCTTTATTTAAGCAAGATCCCAATCCTATTAACAATATTTCTAAACTCATTAGAAAAATATAAAGATAAACTAGAATTTTAAACAATTCAAAATTAAACTGAATTTATCTTTATCTAAGCATCAATCTTACTTAATTCTTTATTTAATTATTGAATATAACAATTATATTTTAATTAAAGAAGAATCTCTACAACAATTTAAATATAACACTTATATTTAAAATTAAAAAGAATCTTTACATGCATATAAATAGAAATTATTCTAATAATTTAAATATAACAATTATATTTCAAATATGCATGATATGCTTAACCTATGGTGGGATTTTAATCTAAATGGCATTCAATTTAATTTAAAACATACATCACATGCATAATTAAATTAAATAAAGCAGAATTGTTCGGCATATTTGGCATATCCTAGAAATTAAAAATAAAATTCAAAATTACAATAATTTGAATTTCCAAGACAGATCTTTGTCTTCAATTTCTTCTTTGGCCATCAAAATTTAGGGTTTGAAATACCTAAATTTAATCCTTTGAAATTTCAGCCTCACATACTTCAATAAAATCTGCTAGATGCTTTGATGACGCACAGTAGAATTTTCAGATTTGAAAAATTCCAAATTTTGTAGGTTTCAATATTTCGGGAAAACCTACGTTCTTTCAAGAATTTACAACACTTTTACATCAAGAATATTACAAAAAAACCCTAACCCTCGAGGGTTTTAGAATTGATCTAATAAAAAATTTTGAAATCTAATGCCCAAATATGCCTAAACAATCAATTTTACGAACCTTCACATATCTCATACATGAACATTTAAAATACACACCATACAAGATTTTTAATTCAAATCAAGAATCAAAGATTGGCTCTGATACCAATTGAAGGGAATTGAATCCTGGTGGAAGCGTGTGACCGCGTTCTTTGATTTCTTGAAAGAATTAAAAATATAAAAGATAAAGAAATGGTTAAGCACCATACCTTTGCCGATCCATAATTTCAGCAAAATCTCTCCTCAAACTGATACTCTTCTCCTTATAGTCTTCTTTTTCCAAGAGATCTTTCTTGCTAGGAGGGCAAGGATCCGGTTTATGGGAACCGCTTCTTAAAAGAATAGAGGAAGAAGAATTTTCTTAGAACTTTTCTAAGGAAATTGGGAGAATTTCTAGATGGAGAGTTTTTTAGAGTGATCGTAGAGATTATTTTGGTAGAGAGTGTGTTTTATGAGGGCTCCCAAGGGCCCTATTTATAGAAGTCTATGGGTTACTCCTAATAACCCCTCTACAGAGGTTTTAGATTAAATATTTAATAATATCCAATATTAATAAATATTTATCAAAATAATATCTCATATTAAATGGTTTAAAATATTTATATCTTATTTAAATATTTATTTTCTGTAGAATCTTTAATTTGAATCACATCCAAATTAAATAATTAATTATTTGAATCTAATTCAAATTAATTAATTAATTCTCCCTCTATTTATTTATATGGATTTCATTCAAATAACTAATTAATTATTTGAATCATATTTAAATAAATTAATTATATATATTATAAAGTTATAGTTTGAATCTTATTCAAATAAACTTTATAATGAATCATGAAATTAATTGTATCAAATACAATTAATATTTTCCACTCATAAATTTGAACATTTCAAATTTTTCTTTCAACATAGTTGATCTTTGTTGGTCTGTGGTGAGCTAGCAAGGGGACCTTATGGACCTATAGATTATAAGCTCCAATGATTCAAGATTAATTAATTAAACTTTTTAATTAAATTAATCTTCATTCATTAACTACAGGGCAAACCACTATAGACCTATAGTTGAACTTTTATGCACTATAGGACAAGTTGTGTCCATGGATACAATCAGTATAAGTAAATCGATCTTTCACGAGTTGTTCATAATTACGACTAGGTCAAATGTTCGTTCTACCCCTGTAATTACCTCTTATCCTTAAGTACCACTGATTTCTCTAATGAACAATTTGTTTATGGTTCAACCATAAACTAAGTCCCTCTCGGGCCAGTGAGAGGGTGGGGCTCCTTGTTCAAGACCCGAAATCAGCACTTAAGGGAACTACTCATCTACTTACCCTATTTGGGAATGAGTGAATTCCATCTTGTGAAGTTATGTTCCCAGCTCCCCATTTTGTCAAATCCCCAAAATGGTAGGCTTATTAAATCGGCAACTCAGGCCACTTGGGCCATTCCCACTGATGCAAATCAAAGGACCAACCTCACAGACAGGAGTTCATAAGTCACTCAGGATTAAGATCGAGTCGCACATGGATCATCCTAAGAAATATTAATCTCATCAATTACCGGATTTACAAAGAGAGATTAAATATTTCGTGGTCCGATCTTATACAAACTCTCTGTATAGGATACCACCACTCACATGTCTCTACATGAATGGTTTGGATCAAACCATTTTTAACTATTACAAAGTGGGTCGTATCTATAGTGTCACCAGGATAAGGCACCCAACCTTATCCATATTCTATAAACCTTTAGGTTATTTCTTGAAGATGATCCACTCGTATGTCAACGACAAACATGTTTAAGACTTTATGCAATAACCTTGGATTTTTTCATTAATGGATAAATTAATATTGCATAATTATTAATTAATAATTAAATTAATTAACTAATGAATTATGAGGCTTTAGGACACAAATCTCAACAGAGACATCTCAAGGAGATGGAAATGGAACAGGGCAACATAGTTGCCATAAAGGCAGAAAAAACAAAGAGGTTCGTCCAGGGGCTGAAGGATGGGTTGCGAGGTTTGGTGCAAGCCTTTAAACCAACCACCCAAGTAGGAACCCTCTAGCAAGTCAGATAGATTCTCAATCAAGGGTCGAGCAACTAAAGTCTTTAGAAGTGGTATCTTCTTCAGGTCAGAAGAGAAAGGTAGATCAAAGAGTTCTAGAGCCTCAATAGAAGAGCCAAAATTCAGATAGACCTCAGTGACATTGGAGGCAGTAGGGCTCTTAATTCTTAATTGTTAGGGAGGATAGTCCAGTTTGTAACTCTTGTGGGAGACGTCACTGGGGAGCTGTTTGGCCTGTTGTGGGGTATGCTTTCATTGCAGATATGAGGGGGCATACAGCTGATAGGTGCCCTAAGAGGACTGCATTCGATAATAGAAGTTAACGGTTGGGTTCATATCAGGGGAGTTCTAGTAAGCCGAAGGAGGAGCAAGGTCGAGTATTTAATACAATTCGACGAGAGGCGGATAAGTCAGGCATAGTGGTGACAGGTACACTCTCTATTCTAGGGCATTATGCTCTGGTACTATTTGACTTTGGCTTGTCACATTCGTTTATATCTTTTGTACTTGTGAAGTGTGACACTCTAACCTTTGACCTAGTTTCTTAAAGGACATAAAGAGAAGAAATTATTGTAAATTGTGTAAATTTGAAAAACAAGCCTGTGGAGTTAGAAAAATTTTAAGGTAAAAAAAATAGGGTTTGTGAAGTTAAGCCAAATTTTGGCTAAGTATTGTACTTTTGGAAATAGATTGGGCTCATAGAAGGCTGGAAAAGGTCACCTGAATAGTTCAAAAGTCGCCAGGAACTTTCGCAAAAAAGGTCAAACTTACCAGGAAAAGTCGATGAAAGTTACCAAGAAGTCAAACTTATCGAGAAAAGGTCAACAAAAGTTACCAGGAAGTCAAACGTACCGAGAAACAGACCAAGAAGCAACTTTGTGGAGTTAAACTGATGGAATTTATCGGGCATGAACCGATAGAACTTACTAGGAAATAAGGGTGTGAAGCTTACCAGGAAGCTGAACCGCTAGAACTTATTGGGAAACTACACTGAAAAACTTGGCTGAACCGCTGGAACTTATTAAGAAACGGGATCGCCAAAACTTACAAGAAAATTAAACTGGCAGAACTTTACAGGAAAAGTGGCAAAATGCATTTTTCTTCGTTCTGACCCAATTTTTGGTGCTAAGTGGCTTCAATTTGAAACTTACACTTCATAAGGAGGAGGTGTTGAGATGCATGATCAAGATACCATGCAAGGTGACAAATGTTTTGATGCATGGAGTGTTTAGCATGCAAATTGACATTTAGAAATTGAAGTGTTGGGAATTGGAAGAAGAATTGGTGAGCAAGCATGCTTTCCAAATCCTATAAATAGGACCCTTTGGGAGAAGGATTTTTCATCCCATCCCACCATATGAGAGTCACCTTAAAAGAGAAAGAAAAAGAGAGAAAGAAGAGAAATGAGAGAAAGAAAGTTTGGAAGAAGAAAGAAGTAGCCTTGCATTCAAGTAAGATTTGTCGTTCAAATATTTGTTTTTAAGGTTCCTAGTTGTTGTAATTTTTAGTCCCAAAAGCTCGGAAAAAGTTAAGAAGGCTCGAAACTAAAATAGAGGAAGGAACCTTAAGTTGGGCGACAACTTTCACTATGAGTGGTTGATTTCTTTTCGCGAGAGATCCAAACTATATTTCTTGTGAATAATTAATAATAGCACGCTTATGAGCTTTTATTTGATAGCATGATGTTGTGGTATTTAATGTGCGTGCTATGGTGAGATAACGGATAGTATATAGTATATCGAGCTTGTTGGATATTAAGTTCTATCTCCTATGCTGAAGGATTATACTTAGCCATCGATGGACAAATTGTGGTCCCCATATGGGCAATCAGAATATATTCCAATGCTGAAGGACTTGGAGAAGGCATTGATGATGACGGTCGTGACTGGGACCGAGATTCGACACCGCACAAGATGGTCAAAGGATCGAAAAGATCTAGCATATGAGCCTGTGGCGAGGATTTCCTTGTGGGATGGTTAGAGGGCAACCAAAGCCTAGTTCTTGAGCCTACGAGAAGTATCCAAGGGGATGGTTAGGGGGCCATGGGCCTAGCTCCTAAGCCTCGATGGTAAGACTATGTGCACATAGAGGAGGGACAAATATAGAAATGATGAGATTAGCTGAGCCGGGTTGGCCTGCAGGAAAAACCAGTAAGGGTTGTTGAGTTATGAGAGCCAACAAGATAAACAGAGGAATTGCTATGCGAAGGTGCCAGCAGGAAAAGATGATTCTGAGGATAAACCTAGAGGGGAGGTTTGAGTATAAACTCGGTTTGATTGTAGATATACTTGCGCATGATTTGTATTACAAGTATTATGATTATTATTATAACACTGAAAAGGTTGGTTGAACCCTAGTTTATTTGATCACTCATTGGGCTTCATTGAAGCTCATCCTTTTTTGTTATGTTTTTATTTCCAGGTAGCAGCCGAGTTTTCGTTGCTGTACGAAGTCAAGGTCTACCAAGAACTAGCGTGCATTTAGCTGTAAGCAGCAATTTAAATGAGGAACTAGAAACATGTCTTCCGTAAACAAACTTGTTAAACAGTTGTATTAATAAATTATGCATGTTAATATCAGTTAGTTTTATTTTTGCCTATCTAAGTTGCACATGTTAGTTTGGGAAAGGTAAAGGTTTGATGATAGGCATCCCAAGAGGATAGGTGTCTGTTGTCCTCACGCCCCATCTCGGGCTACGGAGCGGTGGCTCGGAGCGGGATGTGACATGAAGCATGCTATGTTAGAATTAAGGCCCTTGCATTATGTTTTATCAGTTTCTAGTCCGTCTAAAGAAATTATGTTACCAAAGGAAAAGATAAAAGCATGTCAGGTAGAAATAGCAAATCGTTCGCTGGATGTCACAATAGTCTTAGACATGCATGACTTTAACATAATATCAGGCATGAATTGGTTGGTTGTTAATCATCTCAGTATAGACTATTCCTGTAAGGAGGTGATTTTCAACCCTCCTATGGAAGCCAGCTTTAAGTTTTAAGGGGTAGGGACCGTGGTCTTGTCTAAAGTAATCTTAGCTATAAAAGCCAACAAGTTGCTTAACCAAGGTACTTGGAGTATCTTGGCTAGTGTCGTTAAGATTAGAGAAACTAAAGTCGCCTTGACTTTAAAACCAGTGGTAAGAGACTATCCATATATTTTTTCGAAGGATCTCCTGGGATTGCCACCATATCGAAAGAAAGCCTTCGTGATCGAGTTAGAACCAAACACAACTCCCATCTCTAAGTTTAAGGCTCCATATAGAATGGCCCTAGCAGAGTTGTAGAAGCTCAAAATTCAATTGCAATAGTTGCTCGATAAGGGCTTCATACGTCCGAGTGTGTCACTTTGGGGTGTACCAGTGATGTTCGTAAAGAAGAAGGATGAGTCATTACCCCTATGTATTGACTATATAGAGTTGAACAAGGTAACCATCAAGAATAATGTCCTTTCCCCAAGATTGATGACTTGTTAGATCAGTTGCACGGAACCACAATATTCTCCAAGATTAACCTTCGCTCTAGATGTCGTTAATGGCGATTAAAAGACAACGATATTCTTATGACAGCATTTTGTTCCAGATATGGACATTATGAGTTCATTGTTATGTCCTTTGGCCTAACAAATGCCCCTGTGATATTCATGGATTTGATGAATTAGGTGTTTAAGGATTTCCTTGACACTTTTGTTCTAGTGTTCATCGATGGTATCTTGGTCTATTCCACGACGGAGGCAGAGCAGGAGGAGCATTTGTGAAAAGTTTTGGAAACTTTGAGGTCGCATAAGTTATATGCCATGTTTTCCAAGTACGAGTTTTAGTTGAAGCAAGTGTCATTTATAGGACACGTGGTGTCGAAGGGTGGAGTTTCTGTAGACCCTGCAAAGATAGAGGCGATAATGAGTTAGTCTCGTCTTGCGACAGTCAGTGAAGTGAAAAGTTTTCTAGGGTTGCTGAGAACCCCTCAATATATAGAAGTGTTCGTCATAAAAGGCAACCACGGCAACGCTCTCGGACAGCGTGGATGCTGTCCGTCATGGAAGTTCAGTTTCAAGCGCAGCACCACAGCGTTGTGACACTCTCGAAAAGTGCAGCTACGCTCCAAAAATTGCTGATTTTCGATGCTCTCGGGTCTAGAGCGCAACGGGGCAGCACAATGACGATCTGGCTGTACTGCCCTGTTTTTAGGGTTTTCTTGCATTTTCTTTCGGTTTTTGCTCAATTTTGTTCTTTTTGCTTTAGACAATTTATTCATTATTACCTAAAAGCCACTAGCAAACACATTAAATCTAATAAAACATCCCTAAATCAAAGGCAAGTAAAGCACTTTTTACGTGCTTTTCACCACCCCGAACTTAGAAATTTGCTAGTCCCAAGCAAAGAAAAGAATTAAACATAGGGAAGTTCAAAATAAGTGTGCTATTGATTCATGCTTAAGAGAATAACATTGATGTGAACCTTTTTGGTGTTGCTTCCAAAAGATCTAATCAAAGGGGGGGGGGGGGGGGTTGCATGGTTTGAGATTTGAATATGCATGAAAATAAAATGCAATGAAAGTAAATGATGGATGTGCAATCAAACGAAACATTCTAGCTTAGAGGAACAGAATCACCCAATGTAATTTTAATCATCAAATTATCAATACATGGTTTTGACTTCTTACCTATGCCTAGCCCAATGATTAGAAAGGCTAACCAATGGTCCAAAGTATCAAATTAGCCAATTTGCTTAGATGAAAGGCATTCTAATCAATTGCATTAACCGCATTACGCTTTAAGGATTATGCTAGGATAAATTTCCAATTGGAAATGTCTAATTAGAAATTTAATTCGGTTTCCCCAAGGTCAATAGAACAATGCTCTTTGTCGTCGACTACAAATTACAAGTCTATCTAACCTTTTGCTTCTTAGAGATTAACCTATAATTACATGTCACATATTATATGTTAATCTAAAGCATTGAATTGCACAATCAAACATTAGTTGTCAATCAATAACAAGAAAATGTCATTCATAATCCATAAATTAAAAATAAAATCTATTAGGCAATAAATCTCAATCATATTATCAAAATACTCCCAAGAATACAATGATTCCTCCAAAATCCTCTAAACTAGAAAACTATAGATATTACCTTCTCATGGTGGTGGAAAGTATATAAACCAACATCGTTTTTGCTTGATTACAGGAAGAAGATAAAAGAAAACCTAAATAATAAAATGCTGTAGATGGATAAAGGTCGAAAAACCGAAGAAAACGATTGGTTATATGCCCAAAATGGCCACCCGAATCAAAAGATATGACCTAATACCAAAGTGCAGTTTTTGTATCTGTGCGTAGTGCCACGGCGCTGTTAGAATCCGCTGTATGCTATTTTTAGCATTGCGATAAGGTCTTTTAGGGGCATTTTGGTCTTTTTAGCTTTCATTTGACCTAATTGCTTCATTAAAACTCCAAATTGGTCCATTTTAGTCTGTTTTTTTTCCTAACACTTGGTTCTACCATTTAGGAGCTCGATACCTACGAAATAACATTTTTAACACGTTAAATAATACAACGATCTCGACTTAAGTTGAGGAAGATAGCACATTTCAAGTGCTATCAAACACCCCCAACTTAATTCTTGATCGTCCTCATGCAAGGTAAAAACACACATCAAAATTAAAATGTTTGCTCAACTACATGAATTATGACTCTAGGCTCGATGCATTTCAAGAACAATATTTGCAAGCAAGGAAGGCACACAAGTATATTCAATCAATGAGATAATTTTAAAAAAATTCTTAGCCTATTCATGCATAATAAAATGCAAAGTCCTTCTTAGATCATAATGAATCCGGAAAAGCTTTAAACGACCCTCAATTTGTTTTCCTCCTACACTGACTCAAACTTTGACTATCAAGTGCCAAAAAATTAGTGGATAGAATTCGTTGCCCGATTTTGCGCCAAATAATTTTACTGAACTTGTAAGCACTGACTTGTTAAACCAAGTGTTGGGGAGAGCCATGCGATTGAGGATATGCGTTGCTGGAGGAAAAGTAGCTGAGGAATAGAGCAAATTTTGGTTAAGTGTTAATAAAGACCATGCGTTGGTGAATGTAGCGGAGATTGAATTATTTGAGAAACCATGCGTTATTGATTGAATCGTAAAGAGTGTGAGCTGAAGCAATCGTAGCATTGGAGAATAATGGATCATTGGCGGGGAAAGAAATATGCTTGAACCATGCGTTGAAGTCATCAAGCGCCGAAGACAGCCATGCGTTGAAGTTACCATGCGTCAAAGATAACCATGCGCTGTAGTCCTATTGCGTCCAAGACAGAACAGACTTGACACGATGAAGTTGGTGATGTGAATGAATATGTTGTATGCGTCGGAGGTGGGTGGTGCCGAAAACACCATGCGCTGAGAATGGTTAATTGCTGAAGATGCTGGAGGAGAACATAGGCATGAGTGCTTTGCGTCGAAGGAAAAACCAGCGCCAACCTACGGTGAAGGGTAAGTCAACATTATCACCTTGGTACTTGTGAGGGATAAGTCGGCAGTATATATATAGGTGAGTTTAATTATTTTCAGACATTTCGAGAACTTAAGTCAGTTCCATCTTTCAGAGAAACCACCACAGAAGGGAGAGGAAGGTGCTCTTATAGTTTTTGGGCGAAATTCTACCTGGTTTGGTGCTTAAATCCGAGCTAGAACAGAGGACTGATCATAGACACACAGATGGAATAGTGGTTGCTGTTTGGAGTAGAACGACACAAGGAAGCCGAGTTTGGGGCTGAAATTTTGAGGTTAGTAAGTTAACATAATTCCTAACAAGTCTTATGAAGGATGGTTAAGCTGAAACCGAAGTTTATCACATGAATTTTTAGGTAAAAGCAGTAACTACAGAACTGCTATGCAATCCGAGCAACGCGGAATAATTTTGGCATAACTGGAGAACGAAAAAGAGTTAAGCCCTGAAATTTTGAGGTAAGCTGTGGAGCTTAATTCTTTACAAGTTCGTAGAAGAGAAGAAGTCTTAATATGAGCTGGAAATGTGTTTTTAGCAGGGATTAAGTAGAGACATCAAGCTGTAACTGTCAGCTTTGTTAAGGAGAAACTTAGGGTCAAGCGTTGATATAACAGCAAGTGAGCTGCACGTAAGGCTTGTTCTTGGAAATCAAGGTATAGCAGAAGGGTAAGAGATAACTTGTAGTTATAGAATTTAGAGTTAGGGCTTGAGGATAAACCAATGAAAGCTTAACTGCATGATGTGCTATAAACACTGAGCATATGATAAGTTGTTGTTTATGTTCTTGTGAATGGAAAAGAAGTATAACAAGGGAAAATCTTTGTTTCAGGCCAAGAAGAGATAGGAAAGACTTATAATCCATTCAAGCCCTAGAAAGAGTTGTGAGTGACACTTCCTTTACCTTAAAATGATTTTGTTGAACATGATAGTTCGGTTTTCCAATGAAATGTGAATCTGTGATTAAATGATTTATGAAGCATATTTATGTTCTTAAAGTTATTGAAAAGCATGTTCGAGAAATGTTATTGATATAATAATTGCCCTGTATTTTTATGAACGATTTGTATACGAACAGTTTGTATAAATGTTGCTTCTAAAAAGGAAAATGTTTTAGAGGAGGCTCAATGCTGAAGGACATGAGAAGGCATGTGAGTTTCCCCGGGACCCAGTACTGAAGGACATGTAGAAGGTACTTGGGCAACCCGCGATATTCCTATGTGCACATAGAGGTTATATGCTGGTGCGTTGAGTCTTGCTCTGTATCGAGCCTTCTATGCTTTCGACACTGGGGTGTTGAGTTTTGCTCCACTTCAACTAAGGGAAAAATATTGTATCTAAACTGCTTCCTTATGATTGTTTAAAGTCATGTATGATTTGATAAGGGCAATTAAATTTGTTTTAACTAAGGTTTGAAGTGATTACATGTTTTATGTTTGATGTTGAACATAGTTTTACTACTGATGATTTCCGAACTAAAGTGGCTTTGTTAAAATTGTCACTCACTGGGCCTTTAGCTCATGTTTTCAATGTTTTCTTTTCCCCCAGGTAGCAAGGACGTTTCTGGTGCTTTGCCTACTCCCACTCGCCCTGCTTAAGCTTCGAGACTCTGAACAATTCGACTTGTTGAAGGGTCAGTTGTATGTTAAACCTTTATTAGGTGGCATATAGATATGTATGTACCACTACTAGGGGTTGAACTATGGGTTGTGTGAAGACATGTAAAAGAATTGAGAAAATTTCATTTTGGCCTACATTTACTTTTCCATATGTGATGTTTGATATATTTTAGAATGTGGAGATTACAGGGTGAATAGTTCAGGAAGTGTGTGAAGGGACGGATGGTATGCATCACAGAGGGGTGATGTATACTTTCCTCACATCTCCTTTCGGGTTATATAAGTAAACTTGGGAGGGGATGTGACAGAACTTAACTAACAGTAGTAGTGACAAGTCGGTCGAAGACAGGGAGAACTTTGAAATTCACAATTGGACAGTTTACAATTTTAGTAACCAAAGGGGGGTGTTGTGAGAAAGTTGGTTACAAGAAAGTTGAAATTGCATAAAATAAAATGCGAAAATTAAATTGGGGTAAAATTTAAGTGGAGAAAGCTCTAGCTTGAGTTACATAGGATTTTCTTTGTTCAATGTTCTTATTTATTGGCTTATCATTACAAAATTCATTATACTTGGAACCTAATCAATTTAATTGGAAATGCCAGAATTAAATTACCCCAATTGACAAATTAGAATTAAAACAAACCAATGAAAGACATGTAAAATTCAAATTAAGTCTAATTGCATTAAGTTTGAGGAAAATTAGGTGGAACACTCAACTGGTAAGGCCTAGATTAAATGTTCTATTGATTTAATCCTAGGTTGATTAGAACAATGCTCGTCAACAATTAAATTTGCATACTAACCTAACCTATTGCTTCTTTGATCGACCTACAACCAAGTGTCACGAATTGTAATTCAATCTTAAGCAATAATCACGATGCATACCAGCATCCACAATATGATCGTATTACTTATAAATATGGAGTTAAATCATGCATAGTATGAAATCAGTTTAAAACCTTATAAGAACATCAAATACAAAGAAATTCCCTAATACCCAAGCTAGAAAATAGTGTACCTTAAATGTTATATGCATCCAAAGGTCAAGTTCATACAAGAAAGGAGAAGAGGGGAGAAAATAGAGAGGAAAAACGTGGAGGTTGGCTGGTGGCTGATCTCTTAACCTAAAAATCGAGGTTACTATATAAAGAAGCGTCGGCGCGCTGCGATGTTTATGACAGCGTTGCGGTGCTGACACTAATTTCTTCTGCACTTTAGCTTTAGGCACTGCGGCACTCTTATGCAGTGGCGCAACGTTGTTACTCTACGACAGTTGGATTGTTCTTGGGAAAAATCGTCAAACACCGCTGCGCTGTAACTTCAGGGGAATTTTGATCATTTTAGAGCTCTTTTTCCCGGTTGATGCAATAAAGCTCCATTTTGGTCTGTTTTAGCTCCAATTAACTGCTAATGCCCTATTCTACTTGCTCAGTGCTTGAAACCTACAAAGTAACATAATTAACACCTTAAATAGCACAACGACCCGAAGTTAAGATGAGGAAGATAGCACATTTTGGGTTCTATCAAACACCGCCAACTTAATTCTTGATCGTCCTCAAGCAAGGTAGAATAATGGACACAGTCACACAAATTAAATGCTCACTCAATCATGCACAGTTCGTTACTCAAGTCTCAACAGTCAACTAGGATTCAACTTGCATTCACTATGAGATCGGTTCATAATCAATCAATGAAGCACAATTTAAAACTAATTCTAGACATATTCATGCAATGGTGAGTTCAAAGCCTTTCTAATTAAGTCTCTAGCACCTTAGAATGACATTAAATTGCTCCTCTAATGGTGGCTCATGCACAAATCATCAAGCGTCCAAACAAATCAAAGTGGCAATATTTCAGTTGAGGTGCCTAAATTCAAACTCTAAGGCCCTAACTTGCATTTATTTTACCTAGGGGCATTAGCTTTCACACATTTATTGCAGGGAACTATACTCACTCTTTTCTTGCGTGTGTCCTAACTAGTCACAGCAAAGGTAGCTCTTTCTATCCCTAGTCATACATATCATTACAAGTTTTATTTCTTCCTTTTCCTCTTTTTCATGATATTTCTTTTTAGCACAAATTTTTCACCTTTTTTTTTTCAACAAGCATAAAAATAATTTTTATTCCTCAGTATTACATTACAACTCATCATAAAAGACAAAATTAAACCTATGGGGCCTATCAAGGTAACAATAACAAGTTAAGCAATACAATTCTAAGCATACAAGACCTAATATAGGCAAACAAAGAACTTAAGTGTGCATGAAAAATCAGATTTTTTTTTTTTTGAAAAGGGCTAAACATCATAATTATTCACTTCAAAGCATTGCATCATGCAAGAGAATAAAAACAAGTGCGTCATCAACTAGTCATCATAATGAAACAAGCAGACATGAGTAAGAAAACATGGAAGCACAGAATACTTAGTCCGAACTCAGATGCTCAAGGACTCCAACCAAAACACAGACATCCCCTACCCCCAACTTAAAATCTAACATTGTCCCCAACGTGAGAAAAGAAAAGAAAAGCATGGGATGAAAGAGAAAGGAAACAGAGATCTTCTCTGAAATTTGGCACATAGGATGCCAATGATGACTGGCTCACAAAAATAATCCTCTTGTCTCCTCCCATCGAACAAGAAACCTAGGAGATCAAGAGAGATGGGAAAAATTAAGCTCAATAAAAACAAAAATAAAAGAAAAAAAAACAACAAAAATATAAAATCCTGGCTGCCTTCAGGTAATGCAATTTTTTAAGGTCGTTATGCTCGACCATACTTGACTTAATCACCCGTGCTCATCAAAGACCGTCAAGCCATCATCTCCCACCCCAAACTTAGGAGGTTGGTCATCATCCTGAAAAATAATACAACTTAAAAAAGCAGGGAAAGTGGGAGATGGAGTGTCAGATATACAAAATTTTTCAAATTTTTTATCATGCTTTAAAGTTAGGGACCCTTTATCCACATCGATAATTGCTTTCGCTGTCTTTAAAAAAGGTCTCCCTAAAAGCACAGATAGGAAAGAAGCAGAAAAAACAGAGTTAGCATCCATGTTGATCACATAAAAGTTAGAAGGAAAACATAGGTCACCCACTCTAACAAGCATGTCTCTAATTAACAATATAGGCCTAACTAGGGAATGTTTAGCCAACTGCACAAAAATATTAGCGAGGTGCAAGATATGGGATTGAAACTCATGATAGATTGAAGCAGGCATGATATTAATGGCATACCCAAATTCTAACATGGCACGCTCAAACATCCTAGTATTTGTCATGCAATGGCACAAAAAACATACCTGGGTCATCTTGCTTAATAGGCAGGTTGCCTAGGCAAACTACCTCATGCTTTCAATCCTCCCAATCATTCTCTTCCTTCTTTTCCTTCTGAGGGACTTTAGTCCATACCATCTTTCTTTTAGCAACAGGTCTCTGAAATTTAGGAGACAGAGCAGACCTAACCTCTTCTTGGCGTGATTATCTTTGAGCAATAGTCAACCTGCTAAGGAAGGGGGCATAGGTAACATTAGTGGCAACATGTAAATTAAGAAGTGGATTGAAGCTTACCCACGTTTCCTAGGTGAGCTTACAACACTCACTATCTCCACAGGCTCAACAATAGGCTCCGCAGGCAATGAGCTTATCATGCAGCTCACAGAGATGGCACTTACATTTCATACGTTGGATGTAGGCTAAGAAGGAAACTTCCCCTACTGAGTGTTCAGACAGCTCACAACATTAGCTAGCTGGAAAATTTGGTTGGCCATGCTCTCTATATGGGAGGTGGTGGTCTGGATGAACTGCTTTTGAGTATGCTGGATCTGGGAGGTGGAATCCGCCAGCTACTTTGCATCCTCGAACTACTCTGGCCTTGGCTCCCTTGACCGTGCCACAGGTTGTAGTTATACATCCAGCCACTTTGTTGATCTCCAACGTAACTAACCTCAGCTACCTGCTCCTGGGGTTGCTGCTTGGCAGCAAAGCCCTACGTCACAAGAGAAGATAGTTCAGATAATCCAGCTCTAATCTCACTTACCTTTCGTGAAGATATAATATTGTCGGGAGCTTACGTCCCGAGCTGCTGAGTGTTCTCCGCCATGGTGGAAATAAGTTCTCTAGCCTCTGTGGGAGTTGACCAAGGCACCACCACTGACTGTGTCGATGGTACTCCTATCACCAGGGATGAACCCTTCATATAAATACTGAATCAACAACGCATCTGAAATTTGGTGGTTGGGAAAGTTTGCACATGGGCATTTTAACTGCTCCCAGTAGTAGAAAAGTGTCTTTCCACCGTCTAGGAGATCTCATATCTCCTTTTTATGTTTGCTACACGTGAGGTAGGGAGAAACTTCCCCAAGAACTAACTCTACATCTCTTTCCAAGTGGTCACAAAGCCAGGAGGAAGGAAGTATAGCCAATCCTTGGCATCATCCTTCAAAGAGAAGGGGAAGGCTCTGAGGTTGATTTGTTCCTCAGTCATACCATGGGGCCTTATCCCCTCGCACACGATGATGAACTCCTTCAAATGCTTATGGGGTCCTCACCTGCACGTCTAGAAAAGGAAGGAAGTAAGTGAATTGATCTGGATTTTAATTCAAAATTACCTGTCGTGGTGGGATAGGTAGTACATAGGGTTTGTCGATCAACGTTTGGGGCCAAAAGGTCCCTTAATGTATGCTCTTCAAGTTGCACCATTGGTGTCTCTTCTTCTTCTAAAAGCTCTTCAAATGTGCGTTTCGCACTAGCATGTTCTTCTGAAGCTCTTCGCTCTCTAGCTTCCCTTCTGCGTCGCCTTTCCTCTTTGCAAAATACAATAGAGAATTTCGACACTGGGAGGATTGGGTCATACAAAGGAGGAAAAATTAAAGAACGACAAGGAATTGAAAATTTCCCAAAAGAGAAATTTCTTGGCTCCCCAACAACGGCACCAATTTGGCGGACAGAATTTTTGTGTCCAATTCTGTGCAAAATAATCTTATTGAACTTAACCAACAATAGTAGTGGCAAGCTGGGTCGAACACAACGATAACTTTGAACTTCACAATTGGATCGTTTACAATTTTAGTAATCGAAGGGGAGTATTGTGAGAAAGTTGGTTACAAGAAAATTGAAATTACATAAAATAAAATGCAAAAATTAAATTGGGGCAAAAATCAAGTGGAGAAAGCTCTAGCTTGGGTTACACAGGATTTTCATTGTTCAATGTTCTTATTCATTGGCTTGTCACTACAAAATTCGTTATAGTTAGCACCTAATCAATTTAATTGGAAATGCTAGAATTAAATTGCCTTAATTGAAAAATTAGAACTAAAAAGAACCGATGAAAGACATGCAAAATTCGAATTAAGTTTAATTGCATTAAGTTTGAGGAAAATTAGGTGGAACATTCAACTGGAAAGACCTAGATTAAATGTTTTATTGATTTAATCCTAGGTTGATTAGAACAATGTTTGTCAATAATTAGATTTGCAAGTTAACCTAACCTATTGCTTCTTTGATCAACCTACAACCAAGTGTCACGAATCGTAATTCCCTCTTAAGTAATAATCACAGTGCAAACCAGCGTCCACAATATGATCGTATTACTTATAAATATGGAGTTAAGTCCTGCATAGTATGAATTCAGTTCAAAACCTCATAAGAACATCAAATACAAAGAAATTCCTTAATACCTAAGCTAAAAAAATAGTGTATCTTAGCCTCGATACATCGTTATATGCTTCCAATGGTCAAGTTCATACAAGAAAGAAGGAGAAGAAGGGAGAAAATAGAGAGGAAAAACATAGAGGTTGACTGGTGGCTTATCTCCTAACCTAAAAATCGAGGTTACTATTTAAAAAAGCTTTGGGTGTCGTGGCGCTTGGGACAATGTCGTGACACTGACACTAATTTTTTCCGTGCTTCAACTTTGGGGTGGCGCAACACTGTTACTCTACACAGCTGAATTATTCTCGAGAAAAAGCGTCGTTGCACTATAACTTTAGGGGCATTTTGGTAATTTTAGAGCTCTCTTTCCCAGTTGATGCAATAGAGCTCCGTTTTGGTTCATTTTAGCTTCAATTCACTGCTAACGCCCTTTCTACCTACTAACTGCTCGAAACCTACAAAGTAACATAATTGACACATTAAATAGCACAACGACTCGGAGTTAAGATGAGGAAGATAGCACATTTTGGGTACTATCAAACATATTAGGATCTTAAGTTGAAACATTCAAGCATATCTATATTGTTAAGATTATTCAAGACCAAATCTCATCATCCCCCATGTTTGTGTGTGCAAGCCTCCTTTAATTAAAAAAGAAGAACTCAAATTAGGACTTAAGAGAGCTTTTTTAGTTTTTCCCTTACTCTAGCACATGCACCAATCTTTAAGAATTCACACATTTTAAGCAAGTAATATGTCCACTAAGGTGCCTTAATATTTCAAGATTCTTTTCATTGCCGGCTTAAACTTGCATTTTTTTTTACCTAGGGGCACTAGCATTCACACATTCATTGTAGAGATTCGTACCTAGTCAATTCCCAGGTGTCCCTACCGATCACAGCAAAGGTAGCTCTTTTTATCTCTATCCATGCATATTGATTACAAGTTTAACATTTTGAATGATGTTAAAACTAGACAATAAAGCTCATACATTTTCTTGTACACTTTTTCAAAGACATAAATAATATTTTTTTCTTCCTTAGTCTAACATTACAAAGCATCATGCATTTTAACTCTCTAACCGATAGGGCCTTTCGGAGTGGCAACCAAATACGCTCAACTTAATACTTTTCTAAATTAAAGTTTCTAAATTAAAGTGACAACGTGCTCAAGAATATGGAAGAGATCAAGAGGGACTTAAATAGATCAAAACTCAAGATAATGCTCTCCTATTTCCACAATAAGTCATCCATTATGCATATTCAAGTCACATCATGTGCAATTAACATCACAAGCACACAGCCATAAAATATTCCCATTATCTTTTAAAGCTAAGATTTTTTTCCAAAATTTACTTAACATGCATATAATGATCGAAAGCAACTTAGCATGTATAACAGGATAAAATCACACCAAAGCACGAAGTACACCTCCCATCCCAAACTTAGAGCGATGCATTGTTCTCAATGCATAAAAGAATAAAGCGAAGAGATACAAGCCTATGAACATGCAAGAGTCCACCAAAAGGCTTGGTGGAATGAGTACTTTGCACCAATTTCCTGAAAAATAATTAGAGGCATATGCGTGGCTTCCTTAAAAAAAA
>QLSR01000420.1:850032-885178 GCA_031780015.1 Citrullus colocynthis | reverse complement strand
ACAAAAAAAAAAAAAAAAAAAAAAAAAAAAAAAGAAGCAAATCAAACAAACTAAAATAAAAGAAAGTAGTAAACTTGCGTTGCCTCCCAAGAAGCGCTATTTTTAACGTCTTTTAGCTAGACAGGGCTCAAAGTCACGGTGGATTGCAAGGTGGTTTCTCCATTCCATGCTTTGAACCACCTTGAATCTTAACCTTTCGCCCACACTAGCACTCACAAACATAGTTCACATTTAACTTGCCAGTTATCAATTCATTATCAGGTTCTACAACATCTTTGCTAATGTAATCAAGTATCATCAAAGAATCACCAGGTTGAGACTTTACCTAGTTCACCATATCATCTTTAACATGCTTCTCCATGACTTTTTCATATTTTATTCTAGGTTTTGGAGGCATGCAAGAAGAACTAATTATCACAACTAGAAACATGATTCATATGGTTTTCCACTTTAACATCATTCTTGCTACTAGTCTTACCACTCAAAGGAGGATCATCATGCAAAGAGCTATTACTAGAAAAGGGAGAAGATGTTACCATCGTGTTCTGTTCATGATGCTCAAGCTTTTCATCATATGCTTGCATTTATAAATGTTGAAAGTTACCTCCTAATCGTTAAGGCAGAATGTAAGCTTTTCATCTTGCACGTCAATGAGGGCCCTTCCGGTGGCCAAAAATGGTCTCCCAAGAATTATGGGGACATCTAGTATCACAATTTCCACAGGAAGATCAACTTGCCCACCTTGACTAATACATCCTTCACAATATTGTAGGGACGAACAAATGATCAATTGGCCAATATCAATAATATGGTAGTTGGTTGCACTTCTTCACCATCGAGTTTCATAAACACGGATAAAGACATTAAGTTAATAGAGGCTCCAAGGTCACAAAGGGCTTTAGTAGCCAAATTATTGCCTAAAGAACAAGGAATAGAAAAACTTCCTGGATCTTTCAATTTTTTAGGCAATTTCCTTTGTAGTATTGCGCTACACTCTTCGGTTAGTGAAACTGTTTCATAGTCTCCATACCTTCTCTTCTTAGACAAAATATCCTTCATGAACTTAGCATACTTAGGCATTTTTTTCTAATGCCTCTGCAAAAGGAAGGTCAATTTCCAACTTTTTGAATATGTCTAAGAATTTCAAGAATTGAGCATCAATTTTTTTCTTTCAAAATCTTTGAGGAAAGGAAAAGTGTTAGGGATAAAAGGAAGAGAATTAGAAGTACTCCCTATATTGGTCTTTGATTTTTTCTTTTTTCTTAGGTGCACTCTCTTTTCTTGTTGGTGCATCTTCCATGGTAGCCTTAACCTCTTCTTGTGGAGGCTCATCATCATCAATCATATGTGCTTGTTCAACTCCTTGTCAATTCTTAGAGTTATGGCATTGCATTCCTCCTTGGGGTTCTTCCCTGGAAAACTTGGATATTTACCTTTTTGCATTGTGTGGAGAGAGGTGGCAATTTAACTAAGTTGAACCTCCAAGCTTTTAATTGCCTTAACTTGGCTTTGAACAGTGCTTGCTATATTTTGGACCGAATTCTCTAATGTGGTAGTCCTTGATCTTGACTCTTTGACAAAGTCAATCATTATATCCTCCAAAGATGATGTTTTTGCATTCCCCGCTCCATTGAAACCTTGAGTTGCTTGCAACTCATTCTTTTTGTTGGTATATAAAAAATTCTCATGATTCCTCAAGTTGGGATGATAGTAAGTTGGGAATTATTGTTGGCCTTGGTATTGTCCTCTATCTACATAATTGGCCACCTCCAACTCACTTGGCTCTTTGATTTGCCATGGCTGCGAGAGAAGCTATTGATTGTGGACTTGCTTGGGCTTGGCCTCCTTGAGACAATTTAGACAAAGCATTAGTGAGAGAAGCCAATTGAGCTTTTAGTGAGCTTACCTTATCCACCCCATACACTTCGACAGGCTTGATTGAATATGATCTTTCACAAGGCCAATTGTATGGTATTGGCCAAGTGCTCAAGTATTGTGTAGGCTTCTTGGGCGGTCTTTGAGAATATAAAACCTTCCGCAGTAGCATCCAAGATAGATTTGGTTGAGCTTGACAACCCATGTAGTTATGCTCTCTAGCGGTACAGTTTCAAGCCAATCCTTAGCTCGATCTTGTAAAGAGAAAGGAAAAAGTCTTAGTTTTATAGCATCGTTAGAAACCTGATTCATCTTTACCGTCCCGCATATCTCTAGGAAAGATCGAAGGTCCGTTATGGGCACGTTTGCTATTCCAGGTTGGTTTGTCGGGAGACATGGTTAGAGATAGTGTCGAATCACCTTTGGTGCTACTTCTTCCGTCACCTCACCGGTTGGATTTGTTTGAACTATTAGATTTCTCTGGTAAGTCCTATCAATCTTGGGATCAAAAGAAAGAAGATTAGAATTATCTCTTGGCATACACCAAAACATAACCAACCAATTTTAGAATAAGAAAAAAAAAAAAAAAAGTAAAATACACTATAGATTAAGATCTACCAACTCTTTAAATATTAATTGAAAATACTGTTACTTCAGTCCCCAGCAACGATGCCAAAAACTTGATACGTGAAATTTGATGTGCTTCTGCAAGTGCACGGGTCAAGTTATAATATAAAACAGTTTAAATTTGAGTATTATATCCATTGGGGATTGAATTAGATATATTCACTTAGCTATTCAAGAATTGAGTTGATTTTATCTAAGGGATGATCCTCGAATTTGGATTTTGAAAACAAGAAAACAAGAAAGCAAGAACAAGTGAAACTTCAAGGGATAAGAGTGTTCTAGGGTGTTGATATCATTAATTACTTCGTTAAGTCATGTTGTAAACCCTACTTTCATTTGTAAGTAGATTACCGAGAGATATAGGTAAAAGAAATTTCCATCCGAGATTTAATATTTGATCTATTCTTAGTCAGGGTAAAGTCCATCTTGTTGCCATAGAAATGAACAAGAAGAAATAAGTTTTCGCTAATGTAATAAAGGTACTAATTATCATTCCAAAGATTTCATACGCTTTATTTATTTCAAAAAGTTCATAATTGAATATGTATGGAATAGAGATATCCCAACCGCCCAAGTAAAGAATAGTTACAAATAACGAAGAAATTAATAGATTTAGATAGGAAGCAACATAAAATAAACCAAATTTGATACCGAATACTCGGTTTGATAACCTGCTACTAATTCTTCTTCTGCTTCTAGTAAATCGAAAGCTAATCTCTCGCATTCTACTAAGGAAGAAATTAGAAAAATAACAAACCCTATAGGTTGACGCCACAAATTCCACCCCCAAAAACCATATTTTGATTGAGCCTCAACTATATCAACGGTACTCAAACTGTTAGATAATTATAGTCGGTAATAACATCACTGTTCTCATCGCTATTACAGAACCGTACATGAGATTTTCACCTCATACGGCTCCTTGAGGGCTTTAAATAAATCTAAGGAGCATCGAGATTATTTATCTTGATATGTCTTTTTTGTAGAATACTTAAGTATGTAGTATCGCTGTGAACTTATTTACTTGTTCTCCCTCTTGTAGATCGAAGGAAGAAGTGGAGGAAGTCGGAAGTAATTTTTGATAAGTTGAATATTTAGGTCATCAAGAGGAAACCGAGTTAGAATTTACTTCGAATATTAATTGGGACGTAAAAATAGATTTTCTTTTTGTTTTTCTTATTATTTCTCCTAAATTAAAAAGTAAAAAGAAAAGAAAAGAGAAAGAAAAAGAGAGAAAAATAAAAGAAAAGAAAAAGGAAAAATAATAAATAAACAAAAAAAAAAAAGAAAAGAAAAGAAAGGAAGGAGATAGTGGAGAGTAAGTCGGTAGGAACTTTTTGGGTGCATAAGCCAAAGTTGTTGATTTTATCCCCATTTCTTAAACTTCAATCGACTCATCTTGCAGCTAAGTGTCGAGGGGAGGAAAAAGAAGGAATCTAGGGCAAATTCGTGTAGAATTCTAGTCAGTTTCGCGGTGTAATTGAGGCTGAAATAGAAGATTTGGTTGCTGTCGCACAATTTGAGCAAAGTCTGGTGTTTGGTGAATAGCGAGCTGAAGAGACCGAGTTTGAAGCTGAAAATTTGAGGTTAATAAGTAAGTTCAATTCTAAACAACTATTGTGAAGGATGATTGAGTTGAATATGAAGAGAAACATGTTACATTTTAGGTGAAAGCGACTAATATGGATTTACCGAGTGATCTAAAGCAGGGCGAAGTAACTTGGGAATATCTATCGAGCAAAGAGAAGTTAGCTCTGAAATTTTGAGGTAAGCTAGAAAATACATTCCATTACAAGTTTGTAGAAGAGAAGAAGTTCTAATTCGGGCTGGAAATACGACTTTTAACAGTTAGTACTGCGAAGATAGCAGGAGAGGGAACGAATCTCACTGGAAAATTGGATGACACTGGGAACGTGGAGGAGCGAGAACGAGACAAGTCTCACTGGTCTAACTGGTGGATTTTGTCTCACAAATCTATCTGGTCTCGCAGCTCTTGCTGATCTCACTCGTCCACAGTTTCGCTGGTACTGTTGGTTTTTGCTTGTTTTTGTAGGCTTAGTCTCGCTAATGGCTTGAATCTCGTATATTAGTGAATTCTTAAATGAAATGTAGCCTCGGTTGAGCATTTTTTCATGGAATATAGTCTCAGTGATAGGTTTCTTTATGTAGTTTGGTCTTGGTGGTTAATAATATGAATGTCTAAGGCTTGTTTTCTATGTAAAAATGAATTTTAAGGAAATCTAACAAAGGGAAACGTATTATTCCAGGCCAAGAGGAGCTAGGAAAGGCATATAACCCACTAAGAGCCTGGGACGAGTTGTGAGTGACAATTTTATTTAAAATGAGTCTACTTTAAACAAAGTTTTCATGTTGTATAATTATGTTAGGAAACATGTTTATATGTTTATGCCTTCCACGGATTTTAATGTGCTATGAGGATTATTTGCTTGAAAGGAAGTGTGTGTTTCCAAGTGCGTGCATATTATGTGTCTTACATTGGAAATCATTTGAAGCATGCTAGTTGTTAAACGAGTTTTACGAAAGGCATGCTATTATATTAACCTATGATTTTATGGAAAGCATTGATGATTGTTAATGAGTTTGTGAGAATTTGAAATGTTATAAACTCGTAAATCTTCATTATGCTATTTTCAAAGCATGCTGTTTTTGAATAATGTTTTTGAAAATGCTCCCAATGCTGAAGGACATGGAGAAGGCATGTGGGTAGCGGGGATATAGAAATGGTTCCCAATGTTGAAGGGCTCGGAGACATGTGGGTAACTTGAGTATAGAGATGGGCCTTAATGCTGAAGGACTTGGAGAAGGCATGTGGTGGCCTATGTCACACCCCCTCTCAGATTTCCTTCCTAACCTAGGAGTAGGTGTGACCTACACACACTCGTCATCGTATATCTTGAAACATAATTCAATACCAGATCAATTGTATAAAGCTTTATGCTAGTGAAACATCATAAGTTAAACATAAGTTTTAAAATCAGATTTCTCAGCTCATAATTTATCATGACAAGTATTTGTTCAGCATACAGTACAAAACCCACTCTCGTTATGCCACAAGGATCATGTATGACAAAACATGTACATAGACTGAGTATTTACAACTATCCCAGAGAACTAATGCCAAGTAAACCCAGACGAGGATCTTTTGTAGGCTAGGCGTCCTGGACACGCTCGCTACCTGAAACGAACAACAATAAACAAGAAAGCGTGAGCCTAAAGCCCAGTGAGTGACTAAGTTATCTAATTACAATTTAATCTTTGAGTTAATGCTGATCATAATAACTACTGTATATCTTATTAGTACAAATTCCTGGATCACTCATGTTATTTAACAATATAACATACAAATCTTTCCAAGAAGTAGCGAAGAAAATCTCAATGCTATTAACCTCATAATTCAATTCCTATTATTCATATATTCACACGCCTTCACATTTCGTCCCTCTGCGTTTCAACTCTCAAGGGCTTTCACATATTGTCCCTCAGCACTGAGTTCTATATTAATCGACTACTCAAGTGTCTTCACACATGGTCCCTCAACATCGAGCCATTATATACTGGTTTTCCATATGCCTTCTCACAAGGTCCTTCGGCATTGGAATCCATTTCAATCAATTTCTTAAGTGCCTTCATTCATGGTCTCTCGGCACTGAGTTCCATATATAATATCCTCATAGGCCTTCACACATGGTCCTTCGGCCGTGGTTTGCATTTAGATAACACGCATACAAGAGTTCATATATTATCCTCGTTTTCACTTGCACAATGTTAAAGATAATCTTTGGATCAATTAGAAAGTCACTCACAATTTATCTTAAGCCCCGAGCTGATTATATGCTTTTCCGAGCTCTTCTTGGCCTGTAAAAACACATTTCTCATATTAGGTTTCCTTTGAACTCCTCTTTCATAATCATTAAGTATGCATATTCATAACTAGCGATACTCTATGTCACTAGCAAGACTACCAGCGAAATTCACACTACTGAGTACTACACTAGCGAAACCGGAGTGAACAAGACTAACGATATCACCTTAAGGAGCGATACCTAGCGAGACTTTAGCGAGAGTTGTGAGACGCAGAGCTCTTTGCATTATCAGTGACACTCGTTCCGCTGCTCACTCTCCAGCTCCTTAGCGATACCACTGTCTAGCGACACCTGATATCACGGTTTCCTTCCTTCCCTTTTAACTCTTTCTTTATCCTGCTAAAAACCATATTACAGTCAAAATCAGAACTTCCCTTCTTCTACAATCTTGTAAAGTAGTGAGTTTCCTAGCTTATCTCAAAATTTCAGACCATAACTCGTCTTCGTTTGAGGATTATCCCCAAATAACTTCGGCTGCCTTGAATGATTTAGCAGTTCAACTCCAATTATTTCCTCCTAGAGATTAACACATTTTTGCTCGGATTTAGCTTAAACATCCTTCATGGAAGTTGCTAAGAATTAAATCAACTTACTAACCTCAAAGTTTTAGTCCTAGCTTCAACTTCCTCCGCTCACTCTCCTTCAAATACCGATTGGTGTTCAAATTTATCAGCAACAATCAAGCTTCTGGTTCTAGCTTCAAAATTACCATGAAAATGATCTAGTCTCTACTTGAATTCAATATAAACACCTTCTTCCACCTCTCCTCGTTGTTCGTCTGCGAAATGGAGTCAATCTGAGTTCGAAAATATGTCTAAAAGGGTTTAATTATTTGATGCACTCATTTATATGTCAATATAAATCACCGACTTACCTGCTCTACCATCATCTTCCTTCTTGAATTGGCCAATGCAACCTTCCGCACATGGCTTCGGCAATGCATAGCCTCAACTTACCATGCCACTGATTGCTCAACGCAAAATAACCAACTACCGCATGACCCTCTCGGCTCCTTTCTATGCACCAACGCATACCACCCTTTAACGCATAGGCCATCTTAACGCATAGCAATGCCAACTTCTAGCACATAGTAGCCTTCAACGCATACTTCTACTAACGCTTATTGCACCCTCTTTCCTGCACATCTACTTCCACTCCAAGCTGCCCTCTTCAACGCATGCCTACCAGCGGCCACTCTTGTCAAGCTTTAGACATACCCTCAACGCATGGTCACCCATCACATGGCCAACACTTAACCATTTTTGTTCTCACCCAACTCGACCAATTTTCTTTACTCGCCTATCCCATAATTTCTTCTTACTTACCTTCTCTCATTGACAAGTATGGGGCTTACAGCCTAAATCTCTTTTATGGGACCCGGTACTGAAGGACTTGAGAAGGTATTCGGGTAACCAAGGATATGATATCTATGTGCACATAAAGGTATGATAGACGCTGTTGTGTTGAGATTACTCCACATAGCTAAGGATATTTGACGTTAGGTGTGTCGAGATTTCTCCACCCCAACTAAGGATGTTTTCAACGTTGAGTAGCGTTGAGCTTCGCTCTGCCTCAGCTAAGGAAAATGTGATTGAAATGTGTTGTATTTACTTGGTTTTCCTTTAGAAATGATACGTATGTGATTTGATAATGTTACCTGAGCATGATTTGCTTGGATATGGAAATGATTTATTACTGCTTATTTATTTTCATAACTTGATTACAGTTTTGATTTAATTATGAATCAATGAAGGTTTTTACAAAACAAGTCACTCACTAGGCAACCTAGCTCATGCTTTCCTTGTTTTTATGTTTTTCAAGTAGTGAGCGAGTCGGGGTTGTTTAGCCTACACAGCAACTCGCCTGGGCTCACCATTAGTGTCTGGAATTTTGAGAATTGTAAATATTTTATCTTAAACCTGTGTTGTACATATAGAGGGTTAAGGGCGGAAGTTAGTGAATTATGTAAATTAAAGGTTGAATGTAAATCAATGTCTGTATGATAGCTTAACTCTGGTTATAGTTGGATGGTCAATTATTGTGTATATCTGCTTATTAGGTTTTGGTCAAGGTATAAGGCTAGAAGTGGATGCTATAAGAGGGTTGGTGTCTGCTGTCCTCACACTTTCTCCTGGGTTAAGAAGGTACTTGGGAGGGGGTGTGACACATGTCTTAGGTTATCATGGAAGTATGTGCAAACAATATGTTTAA
The DNA here is from genome assembly GCA_031780015.1 of Citrullus colocynthis. Taxonomy (NCBI): domain Eukaryota; kingdom Viridiplantae; phylum Streptophyta; class Magnoliopsida; order Cucurbitales; family Cucurbitaceae; genus Citrullus; species Citrullus colocynthis. The sequence continues at coordinate 876,581 of QLSR01000420.1, read as the reverse complement.
GTCTAGAAACTAATATCTGGATTACTTTCTCTCAAAGCAACCCTTTCTTATGCAACCTAATTGATTACTAATTTTTTAAAACCAAATTAAGAAGCATAGCATTAAGATTAGTCATGATCAACTTATTTTTAATAACCTAGCTATTTTCATGAAAGATTAGTAGAGATTCAATGCCATAGATTCAATTAGACATGCAACCACTCAATCATACATCTAACCTAAGGCTTATTGATGATCAATCAATCAAGAATAAGCACAATAGCATTGAAAAATATATCATTCAACAACATCCATGGAAAGTACCAAACCATTAACATAAATTCATAATTAAATCATCCAACACCCTAAAACAATGAGTTTAGCGACATATAGCAACCAAATACATATGTGAATATGAGTTCTCAAGCATGAAAGTAAAAAGGAAAGAGAAACTTAGGAAGAAGAACTCTCGAATCACTTCTTCACGTTGCATTCCTTCAATTTCCACTTAATGGTAGCAAACTCACACCTTTTGGACTTTATTTTCTCTCTAATTTCATGTGCCTTTCTTTGGGGACTCTTTTGTGTGTTTCTTGATGTCTAGGGTTGATGATAACCCTTCAATATATAGAGGTGACTGCCCAAAGTCCTTTCCAAAAATGAAAATTTTTTTAATTAGGAAAGTTTACGTCGTTGCGCTTTTGGAGAGCACAACAAAGATATCCGTCATAAAAGGCAAGCACAACGACGCTTTCAGACAACATTGCCACAATGTTCATCATGGAAGCTCGATTTCAAGCACAGCGCTGCAGTATTGCGACACTCTCTCCACAGCGCAACGATGCTCTCGACAAGCACAGCTACGCTTAAACAATTGCTGATTTTTTATGCTCTCGGGTCTAGAGCGCAAGGGGGCAGCACAGCGACGCTCTTGGTTGCGCTGCCTTATTTTTAAAGTTTTCTTCTAGTTTTTGCTAGATTTTGGCTCGGTTTGGTTTTTTTTTTGCTTTAGTCACTTAATTTCTTCATTATCATTTGAAAGCCACTAACAAACACATTAAATCTAATAAAAACATCCCTAAATCAAAGGCAAGAAATTAAGCTACTATTGTCTGTTTGTTAGAGACTTCTCTCACATAGCTACTCCTTTGACCCAGTTGACTAGGAAGGGTACTCCTTTTTTTGAAGTAAGACTTGTGAAGAAGTTTCCAAGACCTTAAGCAGAGACTAGTTCCTGCATCGGTACTTATAGTTTTAGATGAGACAAGAGGTTTTGTTGTTTACAGTGATGCCTCCAAGAAAGGGTTGGGATGCGTGTTGATGCAACACGATAAAGTGGTTGCTTATGCCTCTCGCAAGTTACGGAACCACGAACGAGTTACCTAACTCATGATTTGGAGTTAGAAGCAGTTATTTTGCTTTGAAGATATGGAGGCCTTACTTGAACGGAGAAAAGATACAAATCTTCACAGATCACAAGAGCTTAAAATACTTCTTCACTCAGAAGAAGTTAAATATGAGACTACGCAGATGGTTAGAATTAGTAAGGATTATGACGTGGAGATTCTGTATCATCTTAGCAAGGCAAACATGGTAGCAGGTGATAAGCGCTTGAAAAGTGCTTTATATTCTCTCAAATTAAGGGAGTTTATATTAGATTTCACTTGTTTGCTAGTGGTTTTCAGGTTAAAATGGGGAAAATTAGAAGAAAAGACCAAAAGATCAAAATCGATCAAGAATACGGTGAAAAAGAGATGAAAAACACAAAGTTACAAAAACTGGGATAGCGCCGTGGCGCCTAGACGGCGATGCTGCGGCGCTAAAACCCGAGAGCAAATATTTCTGCACGCAGCCCTAGCGCTGCGGCGCTCTCCAACAGCGCTGCGACGCCGTCTTCAAAATTTCAATAGCGCCGCGGTGCTATAGACCAGCGCCGCGGTGCTATAGACCAGTGCCACGATGCCAATTTTCCATAAATGAAAAAATGGTATTTTTGGTAAGTTTTTGGGCAGCCAACTCTATAAATTTGGGGTTTCCACCAGCCCTAATCATCAATCTACAGACCAAAAGAGGCACAAGAAGGAGAGAATTGAGTGAGAGTTCATAAAAGAGTTCAAGGAGTGAGTTAGTTGCAAGGAAGAGGAAAATAGTTCGAGATAGTAGTGGTGCCCTTCGAATTCTGACGTGAGAGCCAAGGAGATTGTGACGGTACTACCTCAATCAGATCCTCTTTTCAGTAGAGTTTCCCTTTCTTTACACTCTTTCTTTGTTTATTTTGTTTAAACATGTTGCTTCAAGCTATGAGTGGCTTAACTCTTTAGTTTTAGGGTGTTGATGAATTGTTTATGAATTTATGTGATATTGTAGACTTTCATGGTTTTGTTGGAATGATTATGCTTTTCATTGTTATTATGTTTAATTCTTGTGGATTGGTCATCTTCACATGTTATGTTAGATGTATGATTGAGAGATTGTATGTTTAATTTGATCTATAACAATGAATTGTTGTTAATCTATCACGAGAGTAGTTAGGTTGACAATAAAAGTAGCTAAAGACTATTCTTAATGCCATGTAATTTGTATTGGTTTCAAGAGATTAGTTATCAATCGAGTTGCATGAGAAAGAGTAGTTTTTGAGAGAAAATAACATGGAATTAAGTTTCTAGACTTAGGCATAAGAATTACAATAAAATCCATGAAATATATAATATTGCATGATGAAACAAACAAGGATTCATTACGCTAGAACTCTCTTTAACTCTTGTGTTTCTCACTTTAATACTTTTCTTATTTGGTTTATATTTTCCATAATTAACAACTTCCATTCCAATCCTCAAATAAAATTGATTCGATTCTAGAATAGCTAAGTAACGTAAACCTTCACAATTTAGACGCAAGGCTGACCCTTTTAGGCGCAAGACAATTTATTTAACCCAAGAGATAGTTAAGTTGTCAAGTATGTCTTCTCTTGACTGCAAACTTCTACTATGGACGTAAGGATTCCTTCTTTCTGCCTTCTCTCTCTCCTTCCTCTTAAGAACTCTTACTTCGGCATCATCAGTCACTTCTTTTCTCTCAAGGTCCTATTTATAGCTTCATAGTAGAGGACTGATCATACTACCTCTCCCTCTTTAAAATTTTCTTGCCACATGTCAGGCTACATGCTTAACCAATCATGCATTTATCCAAACGTCACCTTGCATGTAATACTTAACATACTTTCTAACACCTCCCGCTTATAAGGTGTCAAGTTTATATGATGCCACCTAGCCTTATAAGCTTATCTTATACGTCTAACATATTCTAATATACAACTATTCATTCAATCATACTGCCCCTGTGCGTTCACTGAATTTCCTTTTAAAATTTTAGTTTCATTATTTATTTCCTTTGTCTTCCGCTATAATACCCTTGAATTCGTTTCTTCACCGTATATTACTAGGCGTTAATGTCCTAAACGCATACTACTATGCGTTTGTACCTTACCGCATCGTATCATGCGTCCAACTTCCTACCCATTAAACTCTTGAATTACAACCCATGCGTTTACCTGAAATTAAAGTTATATTTCCATTTACCATAGAAATGAGCTCCTTAACGCATAGCTGGTAACCGCCCTTCAACACACAGCAACCCTTCGATCATGGTTACCTTAAACATTTGGTCTTTGGGCATAGACTTCTTTATCATCACCAAAGTCCTTACTAACACATAATAACCTCTAACGCATGCTGCTCCCGCCTTAAGTTTCCTCGGTTTCTCTTTTCTTTTTAGCTTAACACTCTCCAAAGCTAATCCCATTGTTAATTCCCAAGACTAAGTGTGAGCCACATGTTTTCTCTTTTCCCAAATTCCTATTTTCCCTTTTCAAAATTCAGTACCAAATTCTCTCAAATTTTAGGTACCACACTTTAACGCTTTTACCATCTATGCACTAACCGAACTATGTTCAAGAATATCCATTGTTTTCTTAATATTAGGCATTCAACTAGTCTTCTTTTCTTTGTCTCTTACTGGCCATCTTAAGAATTCTGAGTTAGGGTCTTACATATGCCTTCAAAATCTAAAATGAATTATGAACAAAGCATGAAGAATGTTAAAAATGAAGTTGGTGAGTCTAGTAAAGTTTCATAATGATGACTCCTTAATGATACTTGATTACATTAGAAAGCATGATATTCAACTTGACAATGAATTGTCAACCAACTCATTAAATGTTAATGAATATGTTTGTGAGTGTCAATGTGGGCAAAAACTAAAAGTTCAAGGTGATTCAAAGCATGGAATGAAGAAACCACCTTCGGATCCGTCATGACTTGTGAGCCCCGTCTAGTTAGAAGACTTAAACCAAGTGCTTGTTGGGAGGCAAACCAATTTTCTTGCTTTCTTTATTTTTCTTTTTATTGAATCTTATAGTCACTCATATGCTTTGTTAATTTTCAGGATCTTGGTTCATCACAAAAAGTACTCCTTTCACCAAGCATGTTTGGTGGCTTTCCACTTGCTCCTGGGCGGGTTTTTCTTTGTTCGATGCTTTTATGCATTAGAGACAATGCATGCTTCTAAGTTTGGGGTTGAAGGTATCACTCGTACTTTTGTGTGTTTTCTTATCCTGCTATGCATGTTTGGGAGGTTTTAATGATCATATGCATGTTAATGAAATTTCAAAAAAAAATTGAAAATTTTGGAGCTTTAAAAGTTAATGGGAATGTTTTTATGGTTGTGTGCTTTGATGTTGATTGCCCATGATGAGATTTGAATTTGCATGAAAGATGACTTATTGTGGAAATAGAATATCATTATCTTGAGTTAAACTCATTTAAGTCTCTCTTAAAGTCTCCTATATTCTTGAGCACATAGCCACTTTAATTTAGAATATTTAACTGAAAAAAGGATTAAGTTAGGTGTATTAGGTTATCACTTCGAAAGGCCCCACCGGTTAGAGAGTTGAAATGCATGATGGTTTGTAATCTTAGACTAAGGAAAAAGAACAGAATATACATACTTTTGAAAAAAGAAGTGTACACAAAAATATATGAGCTCTAAATGTCTATCCTTTTAAATGTTAAACTTGTAATGAGTATACATGGATAGGGGTAAAAAGAGCTGCCTTTGCTGTGATTAGTAAGGAGCCTAGAAATTGACTAGGTACGAGTCTCTACAGTGAATGTGTGAAAGCTAGTGTCCCTGGTAAAAGAATACAAGTTTAGGGCCCATGAAAAATATGATCGAATGGCACCTTAGTGGACATATTACTCACTTGATATGTGTGGATGTTTGAAAATTGGTGCATGAGCTAGAGTAGGGGAAGACTAAGGAAGCTCTATTAAGTCCCAATTTGAGTTTTATCATTTTGAGTTAAATGAGGCTTGCACACACACATGAGAGATAGCAAGATTTGACCTTAAATGATTATACCAATATAGATATGTTTGTATGTTTCTACTTAAGCTCTTAAATGCTATTCTCTGAGACATGAGTCGTTAGCACACTTCTTCATCTAAACTCCCTTTATTTGATTCTACTCTTTGCTCGAGACTAGCAAATCTCTAAGTTTGGAGTAGTGAAAAGCTTTTGAAAAGTCCTTTTTATTCTCTTAATTAAGGGAGTTTATATTAGACTTCACTTGTTTATTAGTGGTTTTCAGGTCATTACAAAGGAAACTAGCATCGAAAGCCAAAAAAATAAACCGAGCAAAAATCAAGTGAAAAAGAGAAGAAAATCACCAAAACTGCCAAAAAATAGGGAAGTGTCGCAGCGCCAATTCGGCTCTACTGCGGCGCTTTTTTCCGAGAGCATCAGACGACCTCAGCGTAGCAGCACCAACACGGCGTTGCGGCACGACGCCGAAGGTAGGTTTTTATGACACACAATGAGGCAGTGCCACCTTTTGATGTCGAACAGCGCAGCGGCGCCATTGACCAGCTGCAGCGCCATTTTTCCATATTTGCAAAATCTACACTTTAGGAAATAATTTTAGGCGGCCAACTCTATAGATTCAAGGGTTTCCAGCAACCCTAATTATTAATCAACACACTAAGAGAATCCCAAAGAGTGAGATAGCTGCAAGGAAGAGAGAAGAGAGTTCGGTGCCGTTCGAGTTCCCGACGTGAAGACTGAAGCACATCTTAGCGGTTCATCCTCAATCAAGGGCTTCTTCCTAATAGAGTTTTGTTTTCCTTACACTCTTTCTTAGCTCATATTGTTTGTGAACATGTTACTTAAAGCTATGAGTAGCTAAACTCTTTAGTTTTAGGTTATTGATGATTTGTTTATGAAGTTATGTTGATCTTATAGACTATTCATAGTTTTGTTGTAATGAATATGCTTTTCATTGTTGTTGTGCTTAAATTCTTGTTGAATGGCCATGATTGAATGTTAGGTTAGATGTATGATTGAGATAATTGTATGTCTAACTAGACCTATAACAATGAATTGTTGTTAATCTATCATAAAAATCGTTAGGTTAACAATGAAAGTTGCTAAAGACTATGCTTAATTCCATGTAATTTGTATTGATTTCAAGAAATTGGTAATCAATTAAGTTGCATGAGAAAATGTTGTTTTTGAAAGAAAATAACTTGGACTTATGTTTCTAGACTTAAGCATAAGAATTGCAATAAAATCCATGAACCCTAGAATATTACATAATGAAGTAAACAAGGATTCATTACCCTAGAACTCTCTTTGACTCTTGTGTTTCTTATTACTTGTTTTCCTTTTTTAGTTTTTTTATAAAATCAAAACTTGAATTCGAATCCTCAAATAAAATTGATTTAATTCTAGCATAGCTAAGCAACTTAAAGCTTCACAATTGGATCCTTAGTGGAACCATAGTCAGACTTAACCATCTTATATTGTAATTTGACCCATACACTTGCGGTAACACAGAAAGTGCGCATCAATAGCCCATAACAGATAGAAAAGTTACGCCTGGAGGAATTGAATTCATCTATGGAAGTGCGTAAACGTGTGTGCCTTTGAAATTTGTTTTGGAAATTCTTGAAAAACCGAGAATTGCAAAACATAAGATAAACAAATCTCATAAGGATGCTTTTTACATAAATCAAATCAAGGAGAAGAGGTTACCTTTGAAGACAACTCTTCAATCTTCTCCAGATCTTCACTGTGATCACAATCTCAACAATTCTTCTTCAGTATCGAGTAAGACACCACCGCTAAGTTTTCCTTCCACTCTCCAGCAAGGAATATGTTTGTGGGAACCTCTTTTGGAAGATTGGGAAGAGTTTTTACAGAGAAATCCTTTCTCTATAACTTAAGAGTGATGAGAGATGGCGAGAGAATTGAGAGTAAAGAAAGTTTTTGTATTCTTAACACCAAATCACATTCTCCTAAAAAAATGATAGAGAGGGGAAGGCTAATTATTGATTAACTTTTCTTTAACCATCCTTTAACTCCTCTTAACCATGGAGAGTTAAAATTTAACTAAAGTTAAATTAAATTTGATTTGATTTAATTTAATTAAATAAATATTAATTAGTCTAGTTAATTAATATTACATTTGAATCATATTCAAATGTATTTCCCTCTCATAACCTATAGTTTAAATATGAATCTCATACATATTATATTTAACCTACAGTTTTAATATGAATCTCATTCATATTATTTAATATTTGAATCTTATTCACCTATATTATTCTCTCATATTATATAGTTTAAGTGTGAATCTAATTCAACATTAATCTTTATAATATAATGTATCTATATACATTATAGTAATTGTATCATATACAATTAACGTATAATTCCCTCATTATATGAATCTTATTTATATTAATATAATATTTGAATCTTATTCGTGTTGGGTTTTATGTCCTAAAACTTGTAGTTTGTAAACAATAAACATATTCTACTTTCAATAAAAACGTTATTGAGATTTATTCGGTAAAAATGTTATTGAGTTTGTTAGTTAACCCTAAATCTAATAGACTAATAACCCTTGGCTATAAAATGAATACTTGGACTTTGTGTGAAGACATAAAAATGAATCAAGCTTGAGTAAAAGTCAGAACGATCTTTAGTATATAGATGGGGTTGGGTGTCTTATCCTGGTGACACTATGGATAAGACACCCAACACGTGATCCTAAATCGTTCATGTAGAGACATGCGGGTGGGGGCTATCCTATGTAATGAGTTTGCATAAGACTGGACCACGAAATAGTCACTTCTATTTTTTAACACCGTTTATTGTTAAAATTTATTATTTCAACCTGATGACCTAAGTAACTTGATCTTAATCTTGAGTTAATTATGAACTTTTGTTTGTTTGAGATTATCCTTTAATTTGCATGGATGAGAATAGCTCAAGTTCGATGACTCAATAAACCCCCCATTTTAGGGATAAGACCAGGCAGATAGCTGAGGACATAGTTCTGCAAGATGAAATTCACTCCTACCTTATTTGAGGTTAGTAGAGAAGTTGTTCTCTTAAGTACTGACTCCGGGTATTGAAAAAGGGGCCCCACCCTCTCATTGGCTTGAGAGGGATTCAATTTGTTTGTTCGACCGCAAACCAATTGTTTATTAGAGGATTAGTGGGACTCAAGGAACAAAATGTAATTATAAGGGTAAAGGGTAATTTTGACCCAGTTGTAATTATGAACAACTTGTGAAGGGTCAACTTACTAATCATGGTTATATCAAGTTAACACATTATATCTATAGTGAGGAGAGTGCAATTATTGAGCTATAGTGGAGTGTCTTGGTAGTTAACGAATGTTGGTTAATTATGTTAAAGAATTTAGATAGTTAATCTTGAATCGTTGGAGCTCATGATCTATAGGTTCATTAGGTCCCATTGCTAGCTTTGGAATAAACCTTAGAAATATGTGATGAAATAAATTTAAATCGTTTAAATACGGATTCAAAATTAAAACGTTAATTATATATGATATCCTTAATGTAGTTTTTGAATTAAACAATATATTAGTGTTGTATATATTTAAATATGATCTAAATATAAGATATGTGAATGAGGATTCATATATTAGCAATCGGATTGTAAAAGATTGGGCTTTGTGAGAAAATATTAATTTTATATTTAATATTAAGTCAATTTTATTTAAAAAATTAACTTTTTGAAATTAACCAAAATTTTAAATTCAATTTTACTTTGATCATTTTAAAATAAAATTAAAATAGAAATTGAAAATTCAAGAAATTTTAAAAAACAAAAGTTGCATTTTCCAGCCAACCCATTTCTTTTCACCATGCTTAGCCACATAAACAAGGATGATTAATCATCCAATTAGTTGTCATTTTTTAGGCAATTTGGATTGCATGAACTTCTCTATAAGTAGAGGTTTGAAATACAAAAAATGGATTGGAAAATCTAAGGTTGTTGAATTTGTTCATTATCTTCAAACTCTCAAAAACTGTACCTTCAAGCAAATCTCTTCAAATTCATCACAATTAGAGATGCCACACTCTCTTCTAAGGCCAAAGATTAGTAGGAAAGACACTAACAAAGGTCCATGAAGTGTTCATATTTAGAAATTTTGAGTACTCAACTCCAATTTTAAGTTTCATCAAAGGTAAAATTCTTGATCTATATTTTTTCTTTGAAAAAGCATGTTTTTCCTATTAAATTGAAGAAATTAAAGTACTTTAGATCTAAATTGCTTCCACATGTCTATTATACATTCTTTCAATTCAAACATTAATACTCTCATAATTTATAGTTTAATTTTGAATCTAATTCAAAAATAACTTTATATTAAAATGTATCTCTATACATTGTATTAATTGTATCTCATACAATTAATGCACTTCCCTTATTTAATTTGAACCATTCAAATTTATCCAAAACTAAATAATCTTTGTTTTGCTCTTATCGAGCTAGCAGGGAGACCTAATGAACCTACAGATTAGAAGCTCCAGTGATATGGGATTGATTAATTAAACTCTTTAATTAAATTAATCAACATTCCATTAACTATGGGTCACTCCACTAAAGACCCACAGCTGCACTCTTCACAGTGTAGATATATTTATGTATCCATGGATATAACCAATCAGTAGTTAGTTGACCCTTCACGAATTGCTCGTAATTGCAATTAGGTAAAATTGCCTCTGTACCCCTATAACCACATCTAACTCCTTAACTCTCATTGATCCTCTAATGAACAATTTGTTTATGGTCCTACAATAAACAAAACTCTCTTGGGTCAGTGAGAGGGAGGGGCTAATTGTTTAAGACCTAGAGTCAGCATATAAGGGAGCAATTCATCTACTTACCCTAAAGACGGGAAAGAGTGAATTCCATCTTGTGTAGCTACATTTTCACCTCCTTACTCGAACAAATCTCCAAAATGGTAGGCAAATTAAGTCGACAAATCTGGCCACTCTCACCCATACATATCAAATGACTGCTCTCATAGACAGGTGTTCATAACTTACTCAAGATTAGGGGCAAGTCACCTATGGTCATCCTATAAAATATTAATCTCTTCAGTCAACGGTGTTATAAATAGAGATTAACCATTTCATGGTTCGATCTTATACAAACTGTTTGTATAGGATACCCCCACTTGCATGTCTTCGCATGAACGATTTGGATCAAATCATTTGTAACATTTATAACTCTTGTAATATTTACAAAGTGACTATATAAATAGTGTCACAAGGATAAGACACCCACCCTTGTCCTTACACTATAGACCATTTAGGTTATTACTTAAACATGATTCACCTGTATGTCAATCACACACATGTTAAAGTTACATAAAATAACCTTGGACCTTTCTTTAATGGATAATTGCATATATAAAATAGTCAACCATTATTTCAAATAACTTATTAACTACGAGGCTTTAGGACATACATCCCAACAATGTCGATATAAAACGGCGAGACTTAGAGTTTGAAGTGGGTGATAAAGTATTCCTAAAAGCGGTACCTATGAAAGGTGTTTTGAAGTTCGGGAGGAAAGGCAAGTTGAGCCCTCAGTTCATTGGGCCATTTGAAATATTAGAGTGAGTTGGCCTTGTAGTTTATTGTTTGGCTTTGCCATTGTCGCTCTCTCTGCGGTTCTAATGTCTTCCATGTTTCCATGTTGAGGAAGTATATGGCAGATTCATCTCATGTAATTGACTATGAACCCTTGCAATTGAATGAGAACTTAAGTTATGAGGAAGAGTCTATTCAAATTCTTGCAAGGAATTAAAGACCTTGCGCAATTGTGAGATACCGCTAGTAAAAGTTCTATGGTAGAATCATCAGTTTGACCGACATTAATTTTGTACTCATCATTTTCATGCATACAAGGGTACAATTATTTTTCAATCTTCTTCTTCCTCAACCAGTGGGTTCTTTCTCTCTCTCCCATTCGCGTTATAGCAGCCGAGGACCTGTTGTGCCGTTAACCATCGTCACTTCTTCCTCAACCACTAAGCTCGCTTGAGACCTCATCGTCGCTTCGTCACTGAGAACTCATCATTGCCGACTGGAGGTTGCCACATCGATTCGCATGTGTCCAATACCTTCCTGCTCGTTTCGCCTCCGTCGATCACCGCTTCAGCCACGTCGATCCGATTTCGACCACCGATAGCACTAGAGTTCACCGGTCGGCTGGATTGGAGATTTAGCGAGTCTTGAAGTACTGTCCAGTATGGTCGGGTTTAGTCATCAACAAGATTTTGGTTGGGCTACTTAATTGAAAGTGGAGGGGATTTTGGATTAAGCTATTTTTTGGGGTTGATTCAAGACCTTTTTATTCTAGGTAAAAAGGATTTTGGTGTGCTAGTTTGTGCGGGCATAAATATAAGGTAAGTTATTTCATTATTGGAATCGTCATTGTGCTAGGCGATTTAGATAGCTGATTGAATTGTTAGTTTTGATGAAATTGGGAAGCTTGACATGATTTATACTGTTTTATGAGCATGATGCTACTAGCATGTGATTGATATGGTTATGTGTGGGACATTGAGATATGTACTGTGAATGATGATGTGAATTACTATAAGCATGTAAAATCTTGAGTCTCTTAGCACTACTATGTTACCGAAAGCCTACGGATTTTCCTAATATGTTATTGGAAGCCTACGGGAACTACTATGTTGCCAAAAGCCTACGGATTTTCTGTTATGTTTTTGGAAACTGATGGATTTTCTACTATGTTACCGAGTGCTGACGAGTGCGCTACTATGTTTGTGGGCCATTCGAGCACTAGATGCACGCTAGGACGAGTTAAATTCCTCACTAGATGACCATCCAAGATTAGTTTATTTATGCATGTTCCACTAGTATGTTGCCCTTATTGGATGTAAGTGCTTAGCCTCACCTCGGTAGTGGGGTTACATATTGATTATTTTGTACTCATCCTTTTCATGTTATGTTTTTTAGGTAAGGAAAGGACACCTCGACAAATGACGAAAGAAAACCTTGATTGTGCCATTGGGATTAGTTCGATGCTTCCGCACGAGTTTTCATGTTTTATGTTTTAGCATTTGGGTTTTGTCTCTTGAATTCAATGTTGGCTTTTTGGCCCAAAATCTCAAATTAATTAATTAATCAATGTTTTGATGATAACAAACCTGAATTATTTGACTACCAATTTGAGTTATTTTAAGTGTCCATTGCATTGAGCTTGGAATAACTAATCCAACACAATTTGAATCACTCAAATCGAAGCTCAAACGAAGAAGATATGGTTGAAGCAAGCTTAACGAAAAAATCCTGAGTTGATGACGTGGCATATTTTTTTCATCAAAGTGGACCAACTGAAAGGTGCCACCTGAAGCATGTGAGGAATGACAAATGGTGGGGTTTTGATTTGTTTTAAAAAGAAAATGAATTTAAAAGAAGAAGCAATAAATTGAAGATTATTATATATGTTTGTGTCTAATGATTAGTTGCTTTTAAAAAAATAAATTTAATATTATTTTATATTTGTGTTTAATGGCTAGTTAAGTTTGAATCTCCACCAATCAATTTTCTTTTACCAACATCCAATGATCCAAATTAATTGTGTTTTTCACCTACTTTCCTCTCTTTTTATACATTTCATCTTCTCCAAATTTCAACAACAAAATTTCACATCTTTTACAATCCTCTATAATTCATAAGCCTATATTGTTGCTCTCTCCAAGCTTCAATTTTCTTCTTTTCATCTTATTCTTGAGAGAGATATATGGTATTGTGAGGATTGATTTGTTGAGTGTTACAACTTGTAAATTCACTCTATCGAGAGAGTTGTAAGTGTGCTCTTTAATTTTTCCTAGTTTTTGCAAGGGTTTTTCTTGATCCCTAAGAAGAGTGGCTGTAATAGTTTGATCCTAATCCGTGGAAAGGATTGAGTTTGTTCTTGAACTTGCAAAAAGAGCTGTGTAGCGGTTTGACTCTAAGTCGTGGAAAGAGTCAAGACTTTTAGTGAAGTATGCAAGAGGAGCTTGGGAAGTGTACGTAAGCCGGTTGTACTGAACCATTATAAAATTCACGGTGTTATTTTCTCTATCCCTCTCCTAATTTATTTTTGCAATTAATTTGATATTATATTTTATCACAAGAAATTAATTGTAATTTTTAATTCTTGAAATCAATTGCTCATATTTGGTTATTTTGATTAGTAGTTCTTAAAATTTCTATATTCATTACCAATCTTTTTATACGAATTAAATATGGTGTTTTAAAGTGTGGTTGTTAATTTCTTGTTTAATTCAAAGTGAATTTATTTGCATAAAATTATTGTTTAAACTGTTTATTTGCAGAGAGTTTGTTAATTTGGTTAATTGAGCTCACATTAGGAAAAGGTTTAAATTAGTTTTAATACACCCTATTCATCTTCCTCTACGATTGCCATACTGATACTACATTCAAAACTTGATTTATTTATTTCTTTCTCACTAGACATCTTATGCAAAGGTTCATGTTTTATTTATTTACTAGGGGTATCTGGATTAAAGATTTTATGGCCTTTGGCAAAAATTTTGGTTATCTTAATAAAACTATTTGCTTTTAGTTAAAATAATGAAAAAAAATAGTCGTTTGTGAGGCGTGCATGCATTAAGTAATGACCTAGTTCAAGTCCTAGGGTGTTGGGTCGTTACAATTTAAGCTTTTAATTATACATAGAATAAATTTATATATAATCCATCATTTAATTTGTATTTATCAATTTTGAATATGTTAGACAAAAAAATAATTTTAAAGTACGTGTAAACAAAATTTTTTAGTATAAAGGATATACTAATTAATTTAAAAATTGATAAACTAAATTAGTGGGAGCATAAAATTTGGGGATTAATCTTTCAATTATTAACCTTATTTATTCTTAATATCTATGAAATTTTAAAGTGACTTTAACACTCCATACATATAAGTCATGCAAGATGTTGTAACAAAATAACTAATAAGCAAAATAACTTAATATCAGACAACAAAAGTAGGGATAGAAATCATGCAAAGGTTGATATTATAGTTTGGTGCAATATCACCTACGTTGGAGAGCTATATGCTAGATGAAAAAGAAATTTCACTATATAAAGAGTTGAGCGATTACAATGAAATATTTATCTATAGACTCCCTCTTTAGTGACACTTTATAAAGCCTATTCTTCAATTTCAACTTAGGCTTCCCCTAAGTTTGAGTTTCCCTCACTTCCACACGTAAGGTTCTCCCAAGCTTTGAATGAGATCCCCTCATTACAACACGAAAGTTTTTGCTAAGCTTTGCATGATATCCCCTCATTACAACACGTTGTTGGGGGAAATGATATATAAGAACTGAATACACTAATAAACTAATTATACCTCAACTAGATATAGTAATAACATTTAAACTATAAAGTAGGCCATATATTATAACACTACAAGAAATTTTCCCTTTCCCGACGATCAAAACTGTCAGAAAAACCTTTTGTGGCAGTTTTCTTACCATCGGGATTGACACACAAAAAAGTAATTCATCAAGAATAAGTGATTTTTCGATGGAAATCTCCGAGCAGTTTTCTCCTGACGCCCGTAAGGTAGCGTTGGGAGAAGTGACCTTCTCCTGGCGCCAAAAGATTGATTTATGGTGTCGGAAAAAATGGCTTCTCTTGACACCACCTTATGGACATCAGGAGAAATAAATGTCTGGACGCAAGCCAAACACATTTTAGCATCGAAAGAAGTGATTTCTCCCGACGCCAACTTACGGGCTTCAGGATAAATCACTTCTCCTAACGATAAAATTTGGTTGGGCATCAGGAGAAATGCTTTCTCCCAACACTATTGTATCGGACGTCGGGAGAAATTTTTCTCTTGACGCAAACCAACACATTTAGTGTTGGGAGAAGTTATTTCTCCTGATGTTCATAAGTTGGCGTCGGGAGAAATCACTTCTCCCGATGCTAAAATGTGTTTGGGCATTTGGAGAGGTTATCTTTCCTAACGAAATTTGAGCGTGGCTTCAAGAAAAGTACTACCAAATGTTATGAATGTTATTTTTCCCGACGTCGCCTTTAAATTTGGCATTGGGAGAGGTATTTTTTTATATTAATTTTTTATAATTTATTAAATATCAAACCTGTTTAAATTCAACATCTAATTAATTTTCTTCCATTACATTAATACAGAAATAACAATACATAGTATCTTAAAAATTACATAATTAAAACATAAACACCAAAAGGACATTCAAGATTATCTTCAACATTACGTATTATCTTTATCTTAAACATTACACAGTATCTATAAAACATTAATACCAAAATAACATTACAAATCTACAAAATATAAATTTACAACCCAAACTTTGCTTTTCCGAGAGATCCATCTTGAAGCTACTCCTTCGAGCTACCTACAAAATACAATCTTAGACATTATACATTTACCCATACACTAATATCAACAATGATATAAAACTTAAACATAACTATGCATTTATTCACATACTAATCTCAAATTCAATATAAAACTTAACTTAAATTTAGTAACTTAAAGCGAGAGCGAGAGTGAAAGAGCAAGAACAAGAGGGCGAGAGCGAAAGAGTTGGTTGTGTCTTAGTTTCGCTCTTATCGCTCTCTTTTGCTCTTGCTTTCGCTTCGCTTCATTTCCTCACTCACAATCACTCTTTATCTATCTCGCGCTCTCGCTCTTGCTCTTGCTCTCTCGCTCTCGCTCTTGCTCTCTCCCTCTCTTTCTCACTCTTTCTCTCTCACTTTTTTTTTCTAATTTGTACCGATCAGGAAGAAAAATCAATCAGAAAGTTACCAGAAGGGTAATCAAAATCTTTTCCTCCTTCCATAGTATTAAAATCTTCCGATAACTCTCTTATTCTCCACGGTCAAAATAGCTGGATAAACTCGTCCTCTAATGCTAAATCTCTGGCTCCAAATTCAAAACAACAAACTTTTTACAAAAAATTTGAATTTATAATAAAGAATCCACTAACACTTAAGTCAATGCAAAATAATAGTAACATTCAACTTCAAAATCATCCAAACAACACATAAAGAAGAAATGAAAAAAGATCTAAAACAATAAACACGAAAGAAAACCCTCACAACATCCCACTACTCCCAATCAACCATTACATATCTAGAAACAATTATACATCCATCTTTTCAACAAGAATCAAACACATTAACAATGTAAACCCTACTCTCATTTTGTAAGAGTTAAATGTAAGAACGTAGTACCGATATGGACTAAATTGTCTTCCCTCTTGTATATTGAAGGAAGAAGTGAAGGAAGCCGGAAATATTTTTGGTAAGTGAATTCTAGATCATTATGAGGTAAATCGAGTTTAGAAGTTACTTTGTTTTTTTGAAAATAAAATAAAAATAGAAAAAAAAAGAATTTTAGAAATAAAAGAAATAAAGAAAGAAAAAGAAAAGGAAGGAAAAGAAAAAAAAAAAAGAAAAAAGAAATAGTGGAGTAAGTCGGCAGCCCGTTTAAGTGTATGAAGCTGAGTTTCGATCATTTTCTCCATTTTCAAAGATTTAACCGACTCAACCTTGAAGCTGCATGTCAAAGAGAGGCAGAAGAATAAGTCCAGGGCAAATTCGTGTAGAATTTTGGTATGTTTTGTGGTGTAATTGAAGCTAGAACAGAAAGTCTGGTTGTTGTCGTGCAATCTGAGAAAGGTCTAGTATTTGGAAGATGGTGAGCTGTAGAGATTGCGTTTAGGCTGAAAATTTGAGAATAGTAAGTAACTCAATTCTTAACAACTCTTGTGAAGGATGGTTGAGCTGAATATGAAGAGAAACAAGTAAAATTTTAGGTGGAAGCGATTGGTACAGATTTCCCGAGTGATCTGGAGCAGTGCAAAGTAAAATTGGGAATATCTATCGAACGAAGAGAAGTTAAGCTTTGAAATTTTGAGTTATGCTAGAAAACACATTTCTTTACAAGTTTGTAGAAGGAAAGAAGTTCTAATTCGAGCTAGAAATACAACTTTTGATAGATAAAAGTGAAAATAGAAGCAGAATGAGACGGGTATTGCTAGAGGAAGCAGCGACACTGAAGGTATAAGGGTGAGAGCGAGACGAGTGTCGCTAGTGTCGCTGGAGGCTTTTTGTCGCACAACTCTCGCTCGGTATCGTTGAGTATTGCTAGTCTCGCTGGTGTTGTTATACTCGCTAGTCTCGCTGATCAAGTAATTCTCACTAGTCTCGCTAGTTCACAGTATCACTCATATAGTTTGGTCTTTTGCTTAAATTTGTTGGTTTAATCTCGCTAATGGCCTGAATCTCGTTCATTAGTGAACTCTTTTATGAAATGTAACCTCAATTGAGCATTTCTTTGTGGAATATAGTCTCAGTAATAGTTTTATTCATGAAGTAGAGTCTTAGTGGTGAATAATAGAAATGTCTAAGGCTTGTTTACTATGTAAAAAGGAATTTTAAGGAAATCTAATAAAGGGAAATGTTCTATTTCAAGCCGAGAGGAGCTAAGGAAGGCGTATAACCCACTAAAGGCCCGGGACAAGTAATGGGCGACAATTTTATTTAAATTGAGTCTACTTTAAACAAAGTTTTTATGTTGTATGATTATGTTTGAAAAAATGTCTATGTGTTTATGCTTTCCACGGGTTTTAACGTGCTATGAGGATTATGTCCACATTATGTGTTTTACATTGGAAATCATTTGAAGCATGCTAGTTGATAAACGAGTTTTACGAAAGGCATGCTATTTGTTAACCTATGATTTTATGGAAAGCATTGATGATTGTTAATGAGATTGTGAAGATTTGAAATATTATGCTATTTTTGAAGCATGTTATTTTCTAATAATGTTTTTGAAAAGGCTCCTAATGCTGAAGGACACGGAGAAGGCATGTAGGTAGTCAGGATATAGAAATGGTTCCCAATGCTGAAGGACTCGGAGAAGGCATGTGGGTCACTTATGTAAGCCCCAAACTTGACATTGGGAGAAGGCAAGTAAGAAGAAACTATGAGACGGGCATTGAGTAAGGAAAATTGGCCGAGTTGTGTGGGAGCAAAGGTGACTAAGTGTTGGCCATGCGTTGTTGTGACTACGCGTTGAGAGTATGTCTGAGGTTTGACGAGAGTTACCGCTGGTAGCTATGCGTTGAAGAGGGTAGCTCGGCATGGAAACAGATGTGAAGGAAGAAGGGTGCGATTGGCGTTGGTGGAAGGATGCGTAGAAGGTTACTATGCGTTAGAAGGTTAGCATTGCTATGTGTTGAGAAGGCCTATGCGTTGAAGGTTGATATGTGTTGGTGCATAGAAAAGTGGCCAGAGGACCATGCGTTAGTCAGCTATTCGGCGATGGGGCGTTGGGCAATTAGTAGCACAGTAAGTTGAGGCTAGGCGTTGCTTAAGCCATGCGCGGAAGGTTTGTGTTAGCCAACCTAAGTAGGAAGACGATGGCAGTGCTGGTGAGTCGGTGACCTATATTGATATATAAGTGAGTGCACCGAATAATTAAACACTTTAGACATATTTTCTAACTCAGATTGATCCCATTTCGCAGACGAACAACGAGGAGAGGTGGAGGTGTTTATATCAAATTTGAGTAGAAACCAGATCATTTTCATGGTGACATTGAAGCTGGAACCAGAAGCTTGATTGTTGTCGATAAATCTAGATATCATTCGGTATTTGAAGAAGAGTGAGCTGAGAAAGTTGAAGCTAGGACTAGAATTTTGAGGTTAGTAAGTTAATGTAATTCTTAGCAACTTCCATGAAGGATGTTTAAGCTAAATTCAAGCAAAAATATGTCAAATTCTAGGAGGAAGTAATCGGAGTTGAACTGCTAGATAATTCAAAGCAGCTGAAGTTATTTGAGAATAGTTCTCAAACGAAGAAGAGTTATGGTATGAAATTTTGAGGTAAGTTAGAAAGCTCACTTCTTTACAAGTTTGTAGAAGAGAGGAAGTTCTGAATTTGGCTGCAATATAATTTTTAGCAGGACAAAGAAAGAGTTAGAAGGGAAGGAAAAAAGCAGTGGTCATCAGGTGTCGCTAAGACAGTGATATCGCTAAAAGAGCTAGAGAGTGAGCAGCGAAACGAGTGTCGCTGGTAATGCAAAGGGCTTTGCGTCTCACAACTCTCGCTAAAGTCTCGCTGGGTGTCACTTCTTAAGGTAATCTTGCTAGTCTTGTTCATTCTGGTCTCGCTAGTGCAATGTCCGGTTATGTGATTTCGCTGGTAATCTCGCTAGTGACATAGATTATCGCTAGTTATGAATATTTTGGAAAAAGGAGAGTCTCGGTGATGGAACGAGAATAGAGTCTAAATATGCATGCTTAATGATCATGGAAAGAAAGTTCAAAGAAAACTTAACGTGAGAAGTGTGATTTTACAGGCCAAGAAGAGCTCAGGAAGGCATACAATCTGCTCAAGGCCGAGGACAAGTAGTGAATGACTTCTTGTTTAATATAATGGTTACCTTAGCATGCTTTATTAGTATTGAGTGAGTGGAAACTATCATATGGTGTAGTTATTGAATATTTGTGTTGTGCTATAAGTTTAAAGAATGTTATGTGTATTCTCTAAATGCAAACCATGGCTGAGGGACCTTGAGTGAAGGCTTATGGGAAATATGTTATATGATACTCTGTGTTATTGGACCACGTGCAAAGGCATTGAATAGTTGGTTGCAATGGATTCTAGTGCTCAAGGACCCTGTGTGAAGGCATATGGAAGTCCAATACATGATAACCAAGTGCTGAGGGACCATGAATGAAGGCACTTGAGCAATGGATTGGTAAGAAACCCAATGCTGAGGGAACACGAGTGAAGGCACTTGAGGGTTTGAAACGCCGAGGGACGAAGTGTGAAGGCATTTGAATATGTGAATAGTGAGAATTGGTTTATGAGGTTGAGGGCGTTGAGCCTTGCTCCGCTACAGCTAGGGAAGGATAATTGTACTACTTTTGTTTTATGGCATGGGTGACTTAGCAATTTCTATTT
Organism: Citrullus colocynthis; assembly: GCA_031780015.1. NCBI lineage: Eukaryota > Viridiplantae > Streptophyta > Magnoliopsida > Cucurbitales > Cucurbitaceae > Citrullus > Citrullus colocynthis. The sequence continues at coordinate 856,216 of QLSR01000420.1, read as the reverse complement.
ATATAAATATGTGGTAGTTATTATGATCGATATTAACTCAAGAAGTTTAATAGTAATTGGATAAATTCAGTCACTCACTGGGCTTTAGGCTCACACTTTCTTGTTTGTTGTTTGTTTGTTTCAGGTAGCGAGCGTGTCCGAGACGCCTAGCCTACAGAAGATCCTCGTCTGGGTCTACTTTGGATCAATCCTCTGGGATAGTTGTAATTACATAGTTTACGTACAAGTTTTGTTGTTGTACATGTTCCTTGAGGTGTAGTGAGATTTGATTTTGGTAGTGTATATAAAGAACACTTGTTTTGATGAGTTATGATTCTTATGTATAAATTTGAGCAGATATGTTTATCTCATGAAGTTATGATGGCATATAGTTAAGTATAAATGATCTAGAATTGCTTAATGTTATAGTCATCTCGGGAACGGGTGTATGTAGGTTCGTACTCACTCCTAGTGGTGAAGGAAATCTGGGAGAGGGTGTGACAACTTAAATCTCGTATATGAGACCCGGTACTGAAGGACTTGGAGAAGGTATTCGAGTAACCCAAGATATGATATCTATGTGCACATAGAGGGATGATAGACGCTGTTGTGTTGAAATTACTCCACACAGCTAAGGATATTTGACGTTGGGTGTGTCGAGATTACTCCGGCCCAACTAAGGATGTTTTCGACGTTGAGTAGCGTTGAGCTTCCCTCTGCCTCAACTAAGGAAAATGTTTTTGAAATAAACTGAATTTCCGTGTATCTTTTTCTGAAATGAACATATATGGTATGACAATGCCACTTGAACATGTTTTGCATTGATATGATTTTGAATTGATGTTATTTACGCATTATTTTAGAATGATTACACTTTGATTAGCTTCCGAGTCAAAGGAAGGATTTTACAAAACAAGTCACTCACTAGGCAACCTAGCTCATGCTTTTTCTGTTTTTCTGTTTTTCAAGTAGCGAGCGAGTCCAGGGTGCTTACCTACACAGCAACTCGTCTACGCCCACTATTAGTGTCTAGAATTTTGAGAATTGTAAATATTTGATCTTAAACACGCGTTGTACATATATAGGGTTAAGGGCGATCTTGAGAAACTTATGTAAATGTATAGTTTGAGTGAAAATCAATGTTTGTATGATAGCTTAACCCTGGTTAAAGTATGTTGTTCAATCATTGTGTATATTTGCTTATTGAGTGATAGTCAAAGGTATAAGGTTGGCAGTGGATGCCGTAAGAGGGTCGGTGTCTCCTGTCCTCACACTTTCTCCTTGGTTAAGAGAGTACCTGGGAGGGGGTGTGACAAACAAATCTTAAAAGTATAGAGAGAGCTGAAGTTGGGCGGTGACGTGTGTCCGCAGTGCTGCAAGTGGTGTCATTGTTCGTCTGTCTATCTGTTAGTGTCAACGTCTGTTAGCATCAGTGTAAATGGTGGTGGGCTATGTGAGTTGGGTGGTAGATTTGGCCGGTGGGGGTAGGGGCGACGATATACTACGAAAAGAAAGACAGGGCGACAGTTAGGGCAAGGGTACAAGAAGAAAGGGGCTTGGACATATAGGGAGAAAAGAAGGGGGTTTTTTAAACCCCTCACCCAAAGCCCCTTCTCCCGACGATAATTAAAATACCGTCGGGAGAGGGGTTTTTAAAACCCTTCACCGGAAGTCCCTTCTTCCTACGATAATTAAAATTACCATTGGGAAAACCCTTTTCTCCCGATGGTTTTAAAATACTGTTAGGAGATTTAGCATTGGGGGCAATTTCCATATTTAGGTTACCCACATGCCTTCTCCAAGTACTTCAGCATTGGGAACTATTTTCATAAACGTTTTTCAACAACAACATGCTTTGAAAATAGCATAATATAAATTCATGAGTTTTAACATTTCCAAATCTTCACAATTTCATTCACAAGCTTCAAAGCTTTTCATAAAATCATAAATTAACAAACAACATGCTTTTCATAAACTCATTAAACAACCAGCATGCTTCAAACGATTTCCAATGTAGAACACATACTACGCACGTTAAAACTCGTGAATCACAAACAGATAAACATGTTTACAAACATAATCTTTTCAACAATAACACCTTGCTCAAAGTAAACATATTTTAAATAGATGGTCACTCACTACTTGTCCTAGGCTTTTAGTGGTTTATACACCTTTTCTAGCTCTTATCAACCTGTAATAATACATTTCTCTTTGTTAGACTTCCCTAAAATTCCCTTTAACATAACCAACAAGCTTTAAACATTTACACTTGTTCAATGGTTCACCACCGAGACCAAATTCCATCAAAATAATCATTAATGAACGAGACTCAAGCAACTAGCGAGACTAGATTAGCGAAACTGAGCTGCAAAAAAAACTGTACTAGCGATACCATGACTAGCAAGACCAGCGAGACTTACTTGATTAGCAAGACTAGCGATACCCAGCAAGAGTTGTGAGACGCAAAGTGTCACACCCCCTCCCAGGCTACTCTACCCAATCCGAGAAGAGATGTGAAGGCAACATACATCACTCCTTTTGTGACGCATACCATCCACTAACACACTTGTATTGTTCATAACATACATATTGCTCCTTAATATTTTTTCAACCATAACATATAGGGAATTATATACATAACGATTCAGAATACAACTCTTCCATAAAGCCCTTATACAAAACCATGTTTCAACTCCCAGTAAATGTACCACTAGGTCTACATGCCACCTATATAAGGTTTTACATACAAGCAACTTGCAAAACAGGACAATTTTCTGGAAACTTGAAGCTTAAGCAGGGCGAGTTGGAGTAGGCAATGCACCATGAACGTCCTTGCTACCTGGGAGGAAAAGAAAACATGGAAAGCATGAGCTAAAAACCCCGTGAGTGACTAATTTTGTAAAACCATCTTTTGTTCGAAAACAGGCATGTTAAAATCATAATAATACCATATACGTAAACATGGTTCAAATAATCATTTCTATAAAATCATAATTTTCAACAACGTAAACAAATCATATACGTTCATGCCAAAATGATCATACGCGAAAAATAGTTTGTTCTCAAAACTTTCCCTTAGTCAGGTCGGAGCAAGACTTAACGCACCCGACGTTGAAAACATCCTTAGTTGAGGCGGAGTAAAACTCGACGCACTCAACATCGATAACAATCCTTAGGGAGCAAGACTCAACACACCCAACGTCACAACCTCTATGTGCACATAGGAATATCGCGGGTTGCCCAAGTACCTTCTACGAGTCCTTCAGTACTGGGTCCCGGGGAAACTCACATGCCTTCTCATGTTCTTCAGCAGTGAGGCTCCTCTAAAACAGTTTAGAAACCAGTATTATACATAAATAGTTCACATGAAAATCTTTCATGAAAATCAGATATATCACGATAAACAACATTTCAAAACATGTCATTCAACATCTTATAGAAAACGGATAAAACATGCCTTGTGAACATTATCATCAAACATCATGCTTTTCAAGAAACAGTTCATCTCAAAGCCATATCTCATAAGAAAAACCAAAGTAAACATTTCTTAATAAATTCATTTTCAAAGAAAGAAAAGTGTCACTCACAACTTGTCCTTAGGCCCTGAGCGGATTATATGCCTTTCCGAGCTCATACACATTCTTCACGTTACATTTTCCTTAAACTTCCTTTACATGATCATTAAATGTGCATACTTAAACTCTAATCATGATTCACCACCGAAATTCCCTTTCTTTTCTAAAACACACATAATAAGCGAGATTCTATGTCACTAGCAAAATTACACAATAGGTACACGGCACTAGCGACACCAGAATAAGCGAGACTAGCGAGACTACCTGAGGAGCGACACCAAGCGAGAGTCAGTGAGATTTGTGAGACAAAAACCTCGTTTGCACGACCAGCAAGACTAGTGTCGCTACTCACTGTTCGTAGCTATTTCTTATTTGAATTAAGTGTTTCTTAGCTTGTTGCACAAAATAGATTTTAACATTTCTATACAAGGATGCATCGAGAATTACTCTAAATGTGCTCATGCTTAAGCAAGTTTTCCTATAAAGACCCAAGTATAAGTATTTATAGGTATCCTGGTGAGTCCAGGGTTGAACGTAGGGATAAGTGATAACTAGGCGGTGAGATTATAAGCCTGACTATGCGGTGAACTATACATGTAATATATGCAATTGTTTGTTGTGTAAAACTATACATTAAGAATAAAAAGAATTTCCTACTACTAATAATGAGGTGGACGCGGTGATGGTTAGTCATATGTCATTTAGTATCAGATTGCATGCGTTGAGAATGAATGGAACCATGCGATAGGAGTTAATGCAAGAGTTAGTTGTTACCTAAACCTTCTGAGTACAACTTCATACCTACAAACTGCATTGTGAATCAATCTCTCGATGTTTCGACGCCACATTAATCTTATTTCTAAGACGCATGGTAAGTTTGCGTTGGTAAAAGATGAACTACATCTCTGAAACTCATCTAGTCTTAATAAATGCTAAAGATTAACTATCTACTCTCTCAAGCTCGAAAGTTATGCTTACTACTTGTGTTTGTCAGACAAAGTCATGCAAGCTAAAGATATGCATTAATCAAGATGTAATATGCTCAGAATTGCTCAAGAAAACTAACTCTTAACATCAACTCATTCATTCAAGCATGGTGTAAGGTGTTCAGTATAAAGATAGATGAAAGAGAATAATCAATAAACTCATATTAAGCGAATAAGTCATTCTCTCAAATGTCATTAACAAAATATAAGCAAGAAGGAGAAAAATGAAAATAAAACAGAAATGAAGGGCGTCAAGCTGCCACTGGCAACGTCTTGCTTCATGGAGGCTTGAGATGGTCGCTATCTGATACATAAATCCCATAAAGGTGAATGTTCTCACTCACTGGGAGATGACTCTGAAAATGCTCAGAATCCTTCTCTCAGAAGAGCTCGAAATGAAGGCTGGTTATGGTGAGGGAGAAATAGTGCAGAGCTTTCGCCTCCTGAACTCGTCTCTCCTCCCTTTAAGAAGCTTTTGGGCTATTTATAGGCGTCAAAAGGTTGATATCATGATGATCTGACAACTTTGCATTAAATTTCACCCATGCTGCATAGACTTTTCAGATTTGTCAGCCTATTTGTTCTGCCGATCTTGATAGGTTGCTACTCTTTTTCGTAATGACATGACAGCTGCTTGAGCATGCTTGAGTTTCTTCTTCGACGCATAGTCTTCAACACATGACCTCATCGCATAGGCTCGACGCATGTTCTCGCAGCAGCTTCAACTCTTCGTACTTGGTTGTTCCCACTTCTTTTCTTCTTAACCCTGCGTTAGGAACATAAGTTTATCATTTTTCAGGCATTTTTCTTTTGCAAGTAGTGCCAACTCATGTTGATATATTTTTCATCATTTAACTACCAAAATCATGCGTTTAACTCCAAAGTTACTCTAATTAAATCAAATAATGACTATAATAACTTGTATTTCTACAAGTTATCACTCACGCTCCAATTCCTCAGCGATACCCGCTTCCTAACGACACCCGATAGCAGAGTTTCCTCCTTTCCTTTTTGTTCTCATTTCTGTCAATTCAAAGTCATATTTCTAGCTAGATTTAGAACTTCTTTCCTTCTACAAACTTGTAGAGAAACATGTTTTCTAGCTTACCTCAAATTTTCGTGGCTTAACTCGTCCTGGTTTGTTAGATATTGCAAGTTTTCTCCGCGCTACTCCAGATTACACAGAAATTTTGTATCATGAACTAAAAGTTTACATGTTTCTATTCCATTTCAACTCAAGTATCCTTCATAAACGTTGTTCAAAATTGAGTTAACTTACTAACCTTAAAATTTCAGCCCAGAATTCAATCTCTTCAGCTCGATATTCAGCAAACACCAAACCTGGTTCGAGCTGTGTGACAGCAGATGAAGCTTCTGTTTCAGCTTCAGTTTTACCATGTAACCGTCCAAAACCTTGCATGAATTTGCCCTAGAACTCTTCTTCAACCTCTCCACGATGTGCAGCTGAAAGATAGCATAGAAATGAGTTTGGAAATGAAGAGAAATGAGTCGGCAACATTTTTCTTAAAAAAAAAAACTATAACCGACTTCTCCATCCTTATCTTCTCTTTTTCTTTTTCCTTTTCATCTTCTTTCCCTTTTTGGTTTTCCTCTTCCTTCTTTTTTTTTTTTTTTTTTTATTTT
>QLSR01000420.1:793702-849651 GCA_031780015.1 Citrullus colocynthis | reverse complement strand
CTTTTTTTTTTTTTTTTTTTTTTAATTTACAATATGAGATTATTAATACTAATTCGCTTAAGGCTTTTGAACGTGCTTACAAATTAGGTACTTACACAAAGCCTCCAGCGATATCAGCGACGCTCGTCTCGCTGCTCACACTTAATCTTTTAGTGTTGCTGCTTTTCTAGCAATACCCGTCTCCCACAGCTTCTGCCTTCACTTCTATTTTCACTTCTATCTATTAAAAGTCGCATTTCCAGCCCAAATTAGAACTTCTTCCCTTCTTCAAACATATAAAGGAATGTATTTTCTAGCTTACCTCAAGATTTCAGAGCTTAACTCCTCTCCATTCGACAGATATTTTCAAGTTACTTCGAGTTGCTCCAAATCACTCGAGAAATTCGTACCAGTCTCTTCCACCTAACATTTAACATGTTTCTCTTCAAATTCAACTCAACCATCCTTCATAAGAATTGTTAAGAATTGAGTTAACTTACTAACTTCAAATTCTTAGCTCTAAACTCGATCTCCACAGCTCGTTATCCTTCAAACACCAGAGCTTGCTCAGATTGCGCGACAACAATCAAACCTTCTGTCCTAGCTTCAAATACACCACGAAACCAACCAGAATTCTACTCAAATTTGGCCTAGACCCCTTCTTCTACCTCTCTTTGTTGCTCAGCTGAAAAATAGAATTAGTTGAAGCTTTTGAAAATGCAGGACAACTCAGCTTTACATACTTAAACAGTTGCCGACTTTCTTCCACTTTCTTTCTCTCTTTTTTTAATATTATTTATTTTCCAATAAACAAAGTAACTCCTTCACCATATGAACATAACCCCCTTTGGAAAAATTGGATGCTAGCTTGGACATATAGCACCATGCGTCTGTCCCTATCTCTTAAATGCATGCATCTCCAATGCAACTCCCTACTAACCTCAACCAACACATGGCCACTTGCCCACCGACCTCAGCAAACACATAGCACCAACCTTCACCCATGCTCACTTTCAGGGACGCAGACCTCAACCTAACAAACACATAGCCACTCAAGCCAAAGGCTCTTGGCCATCTTTTTCTCAATCACCCGCCTACTTTGCTTGTCATCTTCCAAAGATAAGAGTAGGGCTTACAACAACTTTTCATCCTCAAACTTAACTTAACGAGTACCTACAAAGTGTCTAAGTGACACTTTCATTCTCAAAACAACATAAAATGTTCTTAAAATGTCCAAAACGAAATGCGGCTCACAAAATAACTTAAATAGTGTTCACTTTTTGGCCCTTAATCTCAAATTAATTAATTTTAATTAACTAATTAATTAATATTTTGATGATAACAAATCATAGTTTGTTTACTAAAGATTTTATTATTTTGAATAAGTTATAGCATAAAGCTCGGAACAACGATTACGATGCCTTTTGAATCACCCAAATCAGAGTTCAAACGAAGAAGTTATAGTGGAAATAAGGTTAACGAAAAATTATCGAAGTTGGTGACATGGAGGCCAATTCATCAAGTTGGACCATTTTGGAGAGTTCCACTTGGAGTTATGGAGTGAGTGATACATGGTTGAATTTTGATTTCTAGATTGTTCTTTAAAAAGAAAGTGATTTCAAAAAGAAAATGAATTTAATATTAGTTTATCTTTGTGTCTAACGGCTAGTATGTTTAAAAAGAAAAAATAATTTAATATTATATATGTTTATGTCTAACAACTAGTTGTCTTTAAAATAATAATAAAAAAGGTACTTTTTACTTTTAATCTCCACCTTTAATTTTACTTTTTGACCACTCCAATGACCCAAATTAAAATCCACTTTTTAATCCACTTTTTACCCCACTTTTCTCTCTTTTTAAACTTCTTTTTCTCCAAAAAGGTTTTTTCAACTTTTTACAACTTTACAATCGTCAAAAATTGAAAAACGCCACCATTGTTCCTTTCTCTTCAAGCTCTCAAATTTCTTTCTTTTCATCTTATTCTAGAGAGATATTTTTATTGTATTGTGAGTTCAAATTTGTAGATCTACTCTTTTTAGAGAGTTTTATTGTGTGAGTTAAAGTTTCAAGAATATTGTAACGGTTAGGTCCTAACCCATGGAAATGATTGGGTTTGCTCTTGAACTGGAAAAAGAAGCAAGGTAGTGGTTCAGCTCTCATCCTTGGAAAGAGTCAAAGGAGATTTTTAATCGAAATCCCAAGAGGAGCTTGGGAAAGTGGATGTAGGTCGAGTTTGACCGAACCACAAGAAAAACCACGGTGTCTTCTTCTCCAACTTTTTCTCAATTAATTTTGCATTTAATTTTTAGTGACATGTTATAGATTACTATTTTTCTTGGTTGAGATTGATATTTAGCATCAATTAAGGTTTTTATTAATTTAATTAAAAACATAATTTAATTAGTTTAGTTTGAGCATATTTAGGAATAAGTTTAATTCAACCCAATTCACCCCCCTCTAGGGTTGCCATACCGGTCCAACAATTGGTATCAGAGCGAGGTTGCTCATCTTGAAATTTTATTTTCTTGATAAACTTTATTGTTAGAGCATTATGGCAAACCTAGTGGCAAGTGGAATTGTTGAAGGTCAATCTACTTCTACACCTCATTTCTTTGATGGTTCAAATTATGCATGTTGGAAAACTAAAATAAAAATTTGCAATCTATTGATCATAATTTGTGGCTAATTGTTACTAAAGGTCCATATGTTCCCATGAAAAAGGTTGATAATGTTGATAAGCCTAAATTAGAAGAAGAGTATGATGAAAATGAAATGAAAAAGTGTTCTTTAAATGCTAAGGCTATAAATTGCTTGTATTGTGCTTTGAGTAAAGATGAATTTAATAGAATATCTATGTGTTCTTTCACTCAAGAAATTTGGAATACTCTTGAAATTACTCATGAAGAAACAAATAAAGTTAAAGAGTCCAAAATTAGCATGCTTGTTCATAATTATGAATTGTTTAATATGGATGCTAATGAGTCTATAACGGTTATGTTTACTAGATTTATTAACATCATAAATGCTTTGAAGGGTCTTGGTAAAGTCTATACAACTTTCAAAAATGTTAGAAAAATTCTTAGGTCTCTACGTAAGACTTGGAAGCAAAGGATCTCACTAAACTTCCATTGGAGGAACTCATTGGTTCAGCACTTGGAGGATGAGTCCAAAAAGAAGAAGCGTATTGCATTAAAGACCATCTCCTTCGAAGTTGACTCTGAAGATGAGGATGCCCTTGATGAAGATGACATTGCCTATTTTTCACATAAGTACAAAAATTTCATCAAGAGGAAGAAGCAATTCAAGAACACCTATCAACCCAAAGAGAGTCAAAAGGTGAGACGAGCAAAAAGGATGAGGTGATTTGTTATGAATGCAAAAAGTCGGGTCATATAAAAACAGATTGTCCTCTCCTCAAATCATCTAAGAAATCCAAGAAGAAGGCAATGAAGGCTACTTGGGATGATGGTAGTGAAAGTGAGAGTGGAAGTGATGTTGAAGAAGTGGCACGCATTTGCCTCATGGCTTATAGTGACAAAGATGATGAACTTGATGAATAGAACCCCCTTCTTATCATGAATTGTTTGAAATTTTTGAAAGTATGCAAAATGATTTAGAAAAACTTAGCTCTAAATATGTTGTGCTTAAGAAAAAATACAATGCATTATTGATAAGCACTTGAAAAGTGCTTTCTATCCTCTCAAATTAAGGGAGTTTATATTAGATTTCACTTGTTTGCTAGTGGTTTTCAGGTTAAAATGAGGAAAATTAGAAGAAAAGACCAAAAGATCAAAACCGAGCAAGAATAAGGCGAAAAAGAGAAGAAAATTCAATATTACAAAAATTGGAGCAGCACTGCGGGGCTAAAACCCAAGAGCAAAGAGTTTTGCACGCAGCCCTAGCGCTGCGACACTCTTCAACAGCGTCGCGGCATTGTCTCCAAATTTTCAATAGCGCCGCGGCGCTCCATAAATGAAAATATTATTTTTTTGGTAAGTTTTTGGGTGGCCAACTCTATAAATTTGGGGGTTTCCAACAACCCTAATAATCAATCTACCATCAATCTACAGACCAAAAGAGGCACAAGAAGGAGAGAATTGAGTGAGAGTTCATAAAAGAGTTCAAGAAGTGAGTTAGTTGCAAGGAGAGGAAAAGAGTTCGAGATAGTCGTGGTGCCCTTCGAATTCCAACGTGTGAGCCAAGGAGATCGTGATGGTGCTACCTCAATCAAAAACCCTTTTTCTGTAGAGTTTCCTTTTCTTTACACTCTTTCTTTGTTTATATTGTTTGAACATATTGCTTCAAGCTATGAGTGGCTAAACTCTTTAGTTTTAGGGTTTTGATGAATTGTTTATGAATTCATGTTGATCTTGTAGACTTTCATGGTTTTGTTGGAATGATTATGCTTTTCGTTGTTATTGTGTTTAATTCTTGTGGATTGGCCATCTTCACATATTAGGTTAGATGTATGATTGAAAGATTGTATGTTTAACTTGATCTATAACAATGAATTGTTGTTAATCTATCACGAGAATAGTTAGGTTGACAATAAAAGTTGCTAAAGACTATTCTTAATGTGATGTAATTTGTATTGGTTTCAAAAGATTAGTAATCAATTAAGTTGCATGAGAAAGGGTTGTTTTTGAGAGAAAATAACTTGGAATTAAGTTTCTAGACTTAGGCATATGAATTACAATAAAATCCATGAAATCTATAATATTGCTTGATGAAATAAACAAGGATTCATTACCCTAGAACTCTCTTTGACTCTTGCATCTCTCACTTTAATACTTTCCTTATTTGGCTTATATTTTCCATAATTTACAATATTAATTCCAATCCCCATCTTATATTACAACTTGACCCGTACACTTGCGGTTAACACTAAAAGTGCATATCAATTATCTAATGAAAATAAGTCTTTACTTGACAAAATTGCTTGTTTTAAAGATAATGAGCATGTTGTGCAAATTAATGAAATGAAGGTCTCTTGTGATAAGCATGTTTATGTTTGTGATGAGAAAAATGCTTTGCTTGATAAAGTTAGATTTCTTGAGCATGATGGTTGTGAGAAAGATAATTTGATTAAATTGCTTAAGGAAAAAGAATTAAATGCTTTAAAAGAACTTGATAAAGTTAAAGAGTTCATTAAAAAGTTGACAATAGGTGCTCAAAGGTTGGACAAAATAATTGAAGTAGGCAAACCTTATAGTGATAAGAGAGGTTTAGGCTATATTGATGAATGCTCTACCCCGAGTTCTAAAACTATATTTCTTAAAGCATCTTCTATTTTGCCTAATATGCCTAATGTTGTGTCTAAATCTAGTTTTGTGGTCATATGTCATAATTGTGGTGTTTTAGGTCATATTAGACCTAAGTGCTTTAAATTGAAGTATGCTCATAGTACTTCTTCAAGAAGAAATTTTTCTCAAAGAGAAAAGTTCTACAATGCTCCAAGAAAGAATTTCTCCAAGAAAAGTAAACTGCACAAATTTGTCTTGAAAGATAGATCCTGGCATAATGTTGTTGGTTTTTCTTGTGGCAAGTATGGACATAAAGCTTATTCTTGTTACTTGTCTAGATCCAATGCTTTTAATGCAAATGCAAAAATGAAATGGATCCCAAAGTTTGTAAATGCTAACATTTTTGAACCCAAACAAGTATGGGTACCAAAGAATCAAACGTGAAATTTTTGTTTGTAGGTTTGTTTGAAAGCCTCCAAGGAAAATAGATGGTACTTGGATAGTCGTTGCTCAAGGTACATGACCGGAGACCAATCCAAGTTTATTTTTTTCTCTAAAAAGGATGGAGGCATGGTAACCTTTAGTGACAACAAGAAAGGTAAAATAATTGGTAAGGGTGATATAGGTAATGAGTCTTCTATTTTTATTGAAAATGTGCTTTTAATTGTTTTTGATAAAAAGAATTGCATCATTGAAAATGTTAGTAATAGTTGGAAATAGAGATGGAAAAGTATACACTATTGGTTTGAATGATTGCCCTATTAGTGACAAATGTCTTTCAGTTTTGCATGATGATTCTTAGTTATGGCATAGAAGACTAGGACATGCTAGCATGCACTTAATTTAAAATATTTCCAAGAATTCTTTGGTTAGAGGTCTTCCGAAATTTAAATTTGAAAAGGATAAAGTTTGTCATGCTTGTCAAATGGATAAGCAAACTAAGTCCTCTTTCAAGTCTAAAAATGTGATCTCTACTACTAGACCCCTACAACTATTACCCATGGACTTATTTTGTCCTTTTAGAATTGCTAGCTTTGGAGGGAACTATTATGCGTTTCTGCTAGTTGATAATTTTTCAAGATTTACTTGGGTTTTGATGGTAAAACATAAGGATGATGCTTTGAAAAGTTTTATTAGTTTTGCAAAAAGAGTTCAAAATTAAAAAGGATCTTTTATTTCTAAAATTAGAAGTGATCATGGAGGAGAATTTGATAATGATGCTTTTGAAGCTTATTGTGAAGAAAATAGTTTTTCTCATAATTTTTCCTCTCCAAGAACTCCTCAACAAAATAGTGTGGTTGAAAGGAAAAATCGTACTTTGCAAGAATTTGTTAGGTCAATATTGCATGAGTATGGTTTACCTAAATATTTTTGGGCGGAAGCCGTTAACACCGCTTGTTATGTTTTAAATAGAGTGTTAATTAGACAATCTTTAGATAAAACTCCTTAAGAGCTTTGGCATGGCAAAATTTCAAATATTGGGAATTTCAAAGTTTTTTTTTTATTATAAATGTTTTATTTTGAACAATAAAGAAAAAACTTGGAAATTTTTATTCTAAGATGGATGTTGGTATTTTCTTAGGATATTCCTCTACTAGTAAAGCTTATAGAGTTTTCAATAAGAGTGTAAGCCCTAACCTCTATTTTCCTTAGCTTTAGCAAAAGATAAAAGTTTGGCTAGAGTTGGCTTGAATGACTAGGAAAGCATGTGGAATTCTAATACACTTTAAGTAATTATGATTTGGTATTCTTCATTTTCCATTAACCATTGCTAAGGAATAAAAGAGATGGAGTTAATGGTGTTGTAGTATAAGGAGGAGGGCTGGACTTAGGAAATTTTTGTGGAACATGAAGGGAAGCTTAAGTCAAAAGGTCAAAATTTGGAAATTATTTGGAAAAAATGTAAAATTAGGAAATAAATATTAAATTAAATTATTTAAATGAAAATTATATTTAATTTGGATGTTTAGGATAAGAAGAAATGAAGAGGAGACATGTTGAAGCAAGCTGGTGAGTGGCTAAAGCTGATTGGTTGGTCTGGGCAGCAGCTCGAACTCTAAGCAAGCAGCTCAATTAACCCGATGGTTCTCCCGATTCCCTCGTGCTATTTTCACCATTTTTGGACCAGAGAAAGCTCAGTGAGTTACAAAGACGACCTAGGGCTGCTGAAGTGATTTGAGGTCGGGAAGCTTGAGAAATCGTCAAACTGAAAGTTGTGGCAGAAACCGAGCAAATAAGACGAGTTAGCTTTGAGGAATTTTTCAAGGGTGCTCGGAAAAGTTGTTGGAGCTGAATTTTCTTGATAAGATATTCTAGAGGTAAAACTTGACTTCCATAATTTTTTATTTGATTTTTATTTGAAAGGAAATGGTGTTTTGGAGCTCTGAAAAATCAGGTTGGAAATAGGACATTGCTGGCCAAAGAGGCTGCCAGAGCTGCCGCACGTTCGCACAGCCCCAGCCTGCACGCGCGCGCACTGTGGTGCCTCACGCCCGCTGTCTACACGACATAGACGCATGCCCAGCACTCACTCCTTACACCTGCCGACACTCGCTCACCCAGCTGCCGCCTACCAAGGTTGCCTACGGCCATTTTGGGTAAATTTAGACATTTCTGGACCCAAATTGATATTTTCTTGAATTATTGGCACAAAATGGAAAAATATGAATTTAAAGCTAATTTTTAAGTATTTTTGAAAATTTTGCAAAAAGGTCCCTAAAAAGGTAAAAATGATAGAAGTGGTGGAAATTAGGTTTGATATGGAGAACATGGATGAAATGTAGTTAAATGATGATTGTAAGGACTTCAAAGAGAGGATTTAATGACATGTAATTGATATTTTAGGTCATATTGAGGTTCGAAAAGCCTATAGACCCTGAGGAACAGGCCGGAATTGTGAGTGACACCTTTCTTTCTCTAAAAACGATTCTATTTGAAATGTTTAGTCAGACTTTCTTATAAAATGTGATTTTATGATGATTTATTAAATGATAAGTATGATGGCTGGTTATATTTGATTTTACGGCATGAAAGGCATGTTTTATCTATTTATTACTAGTTTTAGAAAAGCATGTTTATAAGATGCTATTTATTGAGAAATGCTTTGTTTTCCATGAAATGTTTTGCAATGAACTGTTTATGCAAAGCATACCTGTTTCTAAAATATTTTCTAAGGGACCCAATGCTGAGATAACATAGGAAGATCTTTTATCCATAGCGAATTTAAACAAAATGGAACGTTGAGAAGGCATGTGGGCAACCCTGTGACTTAAAGGAGCTCAATGCTGAGGGACGTTGAGAAGGCATTTGAGTTTCCTAGAGACCCAGTACTGAGGGACTCGGAGAAGGTACTTGGGCATCCCGAGATAGTCCTATGTGCACATAGTGATTGATGACACTGTTTTGTTGAGATTACTCCACATCAGTTAAGGTTTTCAACATTGGGTGTGTCGAGATTACTCCGCCTCAACTAAGGTTTGTTTTCGACGTTGAGTGTGTTGAGCCTTGCTCTGCCTCGACTAAGGGAATTTTAAAGCTTTTTTTTAAGTGTAAGATCGAGCGGAGAAAGTGGAATCAAAGAAGAAAGCGAATTCTGGGATCTGGATGCGGGTCAGAAGTTTTTCAACTCTGACTTCTGTTTTATTTCAAGGCTTAACATGAGTTTTATGCTCAAGTTATGTTTTTTCTATTATTGAGCATGATTTAGTTCTCGAGTTGTGTTTAAAACACTATGTCACTCATGGGGCATCCAGGTCATGTTTTCCATGTTTTCTTTCTCACCTAGGACCGCTTAGGAATGAAGTTTGCCGTTAAAGTAGAGAGAGAAGTCTCTAAAGCCGCTATGGTCTGACTCGACATCCGCTGAATAAATTCCTGACACCTGCCCGGTGCTGGAAGGCCCCCTTGGTTGGTTGGGGTCGGTTCTTTCCCTCAAAAAGAATGGAAGTATGCGGGTTTGGGATTCATGCAATAAGACAAGGCGGTGGAGGTTGGTTGAAGATGATGTTACGCGGCGTTCAGAACCAGCCTTGAAGTGAATGAATTTGAAAGAACGAAGAAGTAAGGAAAGAGTTGGGAGTCGAAGTCCTCCTTCTCCTGCTCTGCTTGTCGGAGATAAGGTCAGTACGGAGGAGCTATGCCTAGGACATGCTGTCGAGAAGATGGATAAACACATCTACAACGAATGNTAGACCGGTAACACTTAAGCTTGAGTTCATTCACCGGAGGGTAAGAGAAAATCAGAATATCCTTTATGTATCAGTCAGTATAGGTATACCTCCTAGCGGTTACAGTCTTAGTGTACTCTGTTGTTAATTCTTTCTTCCTGTCCGGACTAACGGTTAAGGGAGAGGGAAAGGACGAGATTTTGACTCCCCTTCCGAAGCAACAAGATGCCAAAAAGAAGCTTATACCTATTTTTCAGTCTTGCTAGCCGGCAGGAAGACGGAATACGGAAAGGAGCTTCCCACACTACTCAAACTTCAGGCTCAAGCTAAGCATTCGTTCTTTCTGTCTTTCTGTTACGCGACACATGCGGACTCTGCCGTCCTTTTTCGGGACAGGAGTAAGAAGGGTTAGTAAATTGAATTTCGAGATAGGTTCCGCTCTGACGTACGCCCCCAGAAGCAGGCAAGAAAAAGTCCCTCCCCTATTTGAGATAAAATTTCTTTACTGAAATGGGGTGCACGAACGACAACTCCAAACGTCACACATCCGTCGCCTACCTACCGTTTAGGTGGCACCAGCTTTTTCCTTTCGTTTAGCAAGATAGCTTACCAGCTCTTTCGGCCCCGCATCTCTACCCGCTCTGTGGACTTTTCTTTAGTTATCCATTCACCAGGTTTGTTTAAGTCTAATATGGTGTATTGGTATCTTTTAAACTCTTCTTCATTCAAAGATGTTTTTTTCAATACAATAGTTATAGAACAAGTGGGTCGTTTTATGGGATAACTTCGCCCTCGAGCTCGAGGTTTTAATTTTTTCACAGTAGTACCTTGATTGACTTCTGCTTTACTAATGACTAAATCTCTTTCGTTGAAACCCATATTGTGACTAGCATTTGCTGCTGCCGAATAAACCAATTTTAAAATTGGATAACATGCTCGATAAGGCATGAGTTCGAGTATCATCATTGTTTCTTCGNTAAAGATTATCACTTGAATAAGATCAATTCTTTTTTGAATCTCGATACGTGCAATTCCCTCAACACCAGAAAATATTCTCATGTTTTTTTGTACATAATTCCGGATACAATCTCGTATTTTTTGATCTTCTTGTAAACCTTCGGAATATTTTTGGGGGTGTGCAAACCAAAGAGAATGATGCCCTTGGGTTGCACCAAGTCTAAAACCGAGTGGATTTATTTTTTGTCCCATAATCCCCCATTATTATACATGTCATAACACGTCATATCTGTGGACTTTTCTTTAGTTATCCATTCACCAGGTTTGTTTAAGTCTAATATGGTGTATTGGTATCTTTTAAACTCTTCTTCATTCAAAGATGTTTTTTTCAATACAATAGTTATAGAACAAGTGGGTCGTTTTATGGGATAACTTCGCCCTCGAGCTCGAGGTTTTAATTTTTTCACAGTAGTACCTTGATTGACTTCTGCTTTACATTTCAGTGCAGGGCCCGTAAGACTCTTCTGGAACAATCGGGATCCCTTTGAAGAAGGGATTGAGAGTCATGAGGCCATTCGGGATGACCGTCGAAATAGAAGTACTTAGAGCGGAGCCGCACGCAAGCCCTAAAGTAAGGAAAAGGCGAATAATTCACTTTATTGACGAGCGTGGGTCGGACCAGACTAAGGAAGCATAGGGTCGTTGACTTTCGATAATCCATAGAATAAAACAGCATCTTTGGTGAAGCAAAGAGCGGTTCGGTCAGAAGGGGGCATTCTGGCGGGCGCGCGCGTGAGGGTTCAAAAAAAAAGCTTTTTGTGCTCGGGAATGAACTCCAAGACGTGTCTAAAATCAGACAAAAATTCAGCAACGGGCTATTTCCATTTTTTTGATTGATTGCCTTTTTTTTGACAACAAGTTTGAAATCTTAATGCAGGCAAGGCTCCCTTTTTTTCTACATATGCGGTGGCGGAGCAGGCCTAAAAAGCGCTTGGGCGCTCTACGTACGATGTAGAACTCATTGGACAGCATGAAAGTTCCATTTCAGGGAAGGACGACGTACCATGATACTTTCCGTTTTGTCGAGCCCGGGTGACTGGATCGCCCCGGCGGGGTTGCTCTGACTCACCGATTACTGAGATTCCCTTACTTTATCGGGATTGATATAAGAATTTCCCGTATGAGAAAGACAATTATCAAGAATGGGACAACCTTTTCACAATTACAGTTCACTGCGCCCTTCACCTCGTAAACTCGGTCAAGCGGCTTGCTGGCTTCTTATTGCTGGAGAAGGTTCTGGTAAGCTCGTCTTCCCGACCTATTTGACCCTCTGGCCGCAACAGCTCCCTCGCTTTCCACGGGGAAACTGACCAAGAATTCTTTCCTT
Source organism: Citrullus colocynthis (assembly GCA_031780015.1). Lineage (NCBI taxonomy): Eukaryota > Viridiplantae > Streptophyta > Magnoliopsida > Cucurbitales > Cucurbitaceae > Citrullus > Citrullus colocynthis. The sequence goes on along the minus strand of QLSR01000420.1, from coordinate 837,916 downwards.
TGCAAGCCTCTTTCGTTGATAAGCCCCCATCGATCCGTCGCTTCTTGAATGGCATAGTTTCGGTTCGTCGGAGTCCATCCACAAAGACGTAGCGGCGAAGGAGAACATAGTTTGATCCCGCCGCAGGTGTTGAACGATCTACTCTACACAGGTGTGGGCTTACAGGGCTAGGGCTCATAAACCCTTTCTTCGGGCGAAATCCATTCCCAGGGTGTGACGGGCAGTACGGGCGCTGGACATATAATAAGCTTTGATTTTCGTGCTTGTTTAAATCAAAAAATAGGCGAGAATGGCCAAGATTCATCTCAAATACAGTACAAATAGAATCCGAGGGGTGCTAACCCGGCCACCCAACCTAGCTGGTCAGGGGCGGGCCGACACTTTCACCAGTACTTGAGCCGGCACCTGAACCGAGTGACAAAGGTCATAAGCCTGACGAAAAAGGGGCAAAGCAAGGGCCGGAAGTGACTCGGGAGGCGCTGAAATCGTTCCTATTGGGTCGTGCGTGGCAGCTGAGAACCCTAATCTCCTAAAATCCCTCATTAGGGAGTCTGCCGGGTGAAATAGCAATAGCAGCGGAATCCGTCCCGGGGTTCTTCGCACCTGGATAGTACCAGGACCCAGACTGCTCTGGAATAGGTTAATCGCCAGAGACAAGAGAATGGAAAAAAAACCATTGTTACTCGTACATACATTTGATGCATTGCTACTCATTCATGTAGGCTGTCACTCTGTTCCCTCCGTTCCTGTGGGCTTTTGAGGAGCGGGAGTACAAAAATCATCCTTTTCTTTATAGTCGTATACCAAGTTTGAGAATAAGGTGGGATCCCTGGATCTAGTGGTCCCTTTTTTGGAAGAGCCGCGAAAAAATCTATGGAGAAAAATCGACTTTCATCAAAAATCAAATAAGAAAAGAAGGGGCTTTTCCCTAAATATCTTGGGAAGCTTTTTTTTCTGGAGATGGAGAGAAAAAAGTAAGCGGGGTGCTTGATTTACTCCGGTGAATGGGTCGAGAGAGATAGGGAGGAGAGTGGGATAGAGGAAGTATAGTAAACTGTTGAGTGGCTATCCAATAGGTAGCTAGAGCGGGGCAAGCATACACTATGGGGATGGTGAGAAAAGATATATTTGACATCCCAGAGGGGCTATAACCTGCGGCACAAACCCATTTTAAAGGAGAGGGAGCAGCGGTATGCCTTTCGTGGGACTCTTTCACTTTCACAAATGCAATGCAGATCGCCTCTTTCATGATCTTTTCTATAGGCCCTCCCTATTTTGAGTGGGTGCTCGCAAGGTCAAAGTCCAAAATTCGATTCTTTCTCCCCTCCCGCTCTGGGAATCCTGCCCTCATCTTTTTCGTGGCCGTCCCGAATAGACGAACAGGAACAAGCTGAAGAAAGGCGCCTCGCTCTTGTGACATGCTATGTTTCCCCTCGACTTGATATTCAATTATTAAAGCTCCCGCCGCCCTACAACTAGTATAGTATAGCGGAGCTGCCAGCTTCAAAGCTGACCTTCTTATTAGAGAAGCGAGCAGGGCCCACACCTTAGTTGTTCTATACCTTGCAGGAGAAGGGTTCAGTTGAACCTCAAAGCCCTATATTTAACTAGACTACCATAAAGGTAGCTTGTCTACGCCTTTTGAAAACCTTACTCTTACTACTAATAATAATGAAGGGGCTTCAAAGCTTTTAGTTTAGGGGTGCGCTGGTTTGGAGCCTTGATTCGCCTCTCTTGCTTGCCCTACTGTGTCACCGGTTCAACAAAAGCCCGGCCAGAACCACACGTGCAAGTTTCCCAGATCGAAGACTCACCAAGCCAGCACAGGTACATTGGTTGCAAGCCTTCTCCAAGCAAGCCTGCTGCCTAGTGTCCTCCTCCTTCCCCCGCCGCCTTCCAGTCGGGATATCCCCGCCCTCCGAACCGGGGGCGGCATCTTGGTGGTATGGGGTCATCCAATGGGGGAATAGGCGAGAAATCAAAATAAGAGGATCGAACCATTTCTTCTGACCCTTTTTCTAATTTGAGAAATGTTACTTTTTTGTATCCCCCGACCACAATGTATCAAATCAAATAACAATGGATACTCTTATTCCAACGGTTAGACCTTTCTTGGATATAGATTCTCTATTTCGAATTTTTCATTCGACGATTTGATGCCAAAGGGCGCGCAGCGGCAAGGCAATCTGTCTTCAATGAGGTAATCTCAGCCGCTTTACCGAGGGATTCTTTAAGGAGCTTTCTGCTTATCCAATCATGGCTACTAATAAAATCAGACTAGAAACCAAAAACCAGACGGAAAGGCCGCAATACATCTCCATCACCATTCTCCCCCGGCCTTTGTTATATGTTCTAATGGAATTTCCTTTCGTAGGCTCAAAAACCGCCGTAGATCCAACTTCTCGAAGTATCTCGCGTTTATTGATATCCGATGAGATCTGATCTCTCGAACGAAGTGAAGTGATAGGAAGAGAAGACAGCTGGCGGGAGATCTCTATTCATTACACCCCCTTGTATAGGTTGGGGAAAACGGAAGTGCGCTCCTGCGCAGCTACGTCAGAAGCTTGCACCTCGTGCACGAGTTCGCCAGTCAATCCACCGTTTTCTTGCACTTTTTTCGCTAGCATGATGGATAAAGAGCTGACTTCGAATCAATAGGCCTCTCCTTTTTTCTCATTTTGTTTGAGGCGGGCCGGCCGATCAAATCGAGACGTTTTTGGGTTCCCACTAAAAAGAGCGATAGAGAGTGGATTGAAGGTTCGATAGTGTCGAGACAATTAGAGTTACTGCCGCCGTTTACTGAGTAAGTAAGAGAAGCTGTGGAAAGGGCTGGACTTGAAGAGCGGCTGGATAAGCAGGACCTCTTGGTTCGGGGGAAACCCTTCACAGCCTTTTTTTTTTTGCCCAAATGATAGGTATGCGGGTCGTGATAAGGAGAGACGGATCCCAACTCGAAAATGTCGGCTCGAAGGCTTAAAAAAGAAGGCCATTTACCGAAAGTTGTGAAAAAAAAGGAGAGAAGGGTCTCGCCCAGGTACTTGGAGCACATCTTTTGTTATTTCCACTGCTTGAAGTGATTGTCGCTAGGGCGCTCATCCGTTACTTCAAGTGCTTTTCTTGCAGAATTTCGATTTTCGTCTTTCTCCCGCCTATAGATATGGGGGGTAGGCGAAGGCTAGAAGTAGCCTCTCGTAAAGTAAGTAGTCGGCCTCTATTTCTTTGCGTATAGGAAATGTGCTAAGGTGAACGAGTCGCTTCTAGCCCTCTCCTGTTCCTGGACCATGTCTCCCGAACAATCTCAGTACATATGGCGCAAGACGATTCCACATATCGAGGTCGGAATGGGATCGGGTGTTTTCACATTTTTTCTCAGATAAGAAATGAGTGAGAGATTAAATGAATATTTCACGTGTTTCTATTTATGGTTCTCCGGCAGCCCTCTTTCTATGATCATTCGGAGGAAAGCGGAAAGTATCATGGTACGTCGTCCTTCCCTGAAATGGAACTTTCATGCTGGAGCAAGAACTAGCATGAAAGTCGATCTATTACGACCAGCGCGGTTGTTCGTATTTCATTTTCTTCTGGATGGATAGAAAAAAGAAAATGTTCATCACAAAATAATGAATCAGAGCACATGGAACCTGGTTCCGAGCGGACTCATGGAGCTGCTGCTTCCCTAATGCCACAAAGCATAGTAATTACAGAACCTGATGAGCTTACCAGAACCTTCTCCCGCAACAAGAAGAGTTTGACTTACTCCTTCCTCAGGACACTGTTGCGTTGCCCTCCATCCTATAGGCAGGCATTTTCGAGTGTTTGGATGCACGAGGGAAGGCAACTGACTCAGAGGAGGGGTTGAAGTGACGAAAGGTTCTCGTATTCTACCCGTCTGCTTAACGAAATTTCGGACCTCGCAAAGAGAGAACGTGTTTTTTCCTCTGAGTTTCTCTCTCATTCGCGGAGCGAAGAAAGCGGGACTTGTAGGAAATCAATCGCCGATTGACTTTTAGAGTTCGGTCTAACGCAACCCAATGAGTTCTTATCTCAACCGATAGTCCAAGGTAATGAGAAAAGAGTTTCCATTTCATTTCGATAAAAACATAAAAGAAAAAAAGGGTCTGTTAAGAGATAGCTTCGCTCGGTGGGCCTTCCTACGCTGACGAATGCCTCCTTTCCTTTCTCTTCTCTTCAGTCTACAACAAACAAGTGGGAGAGGTAGGTTTTTCTCCACTCTGACGTACGCCCCACCTCACATAGAAGAAGGGGCGGGCCTCCTATGGATTCCTCCAACTCAATGAATGAAGGGAGGAGTATGAGGAAGGCTCGCAGAATTTCGATTTTCGTCTTTCTCCAAGCGAGTCAGTGGAAGCGCTTCGGGCGGAGCAGCAAGCACTCATAGTGTGAATGGATAACTAAAGAAAAGTCCACAGAGCGGGTAGAGATGCGGACCTAATTTCTCTTCTTTCTTTTTGATTTCGGTCTGTACAAAGTCGAAAAGATGTTATCATGATGCTAGAACTAGACTCGTGCTCGCTTTGAGTATACCACTTCAACTCCATTAACAACCACGTTTGAATCTTTTTTCAGATTACACCCATTATCTCAAGTTTTAGATCGAAGGCGTTAGCGCATCCGTTTTCTTGCTCGTTAGCGCAAGGGTTTGAAGAGGGGCTTGGTAGCTAGCCCATTCCCATTTTGGGCAGAACAGATCTACTAATTCTTTGATTCCCCCGGGGTGGTGCTTTACCTGGAACAGCATCTGAATCGACTGGCGGTTGACAGCCTGGACCGAGCGGGTCGAAGACCTAGACAATAGTCCCTCGGACTCGGAAAGTAATAACGAAAATGGCTAACCCAATAGCGGATTCCGCAGCTGACAAAGCGGGAGGTGTAGCCGCAATAGCACCAGTTTTGTACTTTACTAGATAAGGTATACCAAGAGAAAAGCCCTATATTGGAGAGTGGAAGGGGAAGTCTTTAGAGACTCCTTGAATCTCCTCCCTGACAAACTTGATTGAAAGCATAGCGGATGTCACCCCTTTGAACTCTTTATAAGGTGTTGCTTGACCTACTTATATTAGTCCGAGTCGAGGAAAAGGCCTAACATCTTTTCAATCGAAATCCCAATCAAAGTCCCAGTATTGTAAGAGAAGGGTCAGCGCATCCAGCAGCACCGTCCGCTAAAATTTTCCCTTTTTAAATGCATTTACCCTGGTGAACAGTCTTCGCCTCCGACCCGACCTGGAGAGAACACAGAGCATATCCAAGAAAGAAACAAGCGGTGGCCTTGGGTTCGGAAAGTCTCTTCCCTGTTCGCCTATCGTCCCTTGGAAAGAAAAGTGATAGATGGTTTTGCTAAATAAGCATCGGAATTGACAGATGCAGATAAGGAAAGCCAAATCCTAGTGGGGGGCCGCATTTACCTTTAAGTGATTTATATGAATCATTACTATTTCTTTCATGGAACAGTGAGATTAGCTATGACGTTAGGTGCTTGGATTATCGTAGAATAAGAGGACTCGTTGCGCGATTTCTTTGTTTGCATTCCAACCCGCAATTGCAGGAATAGGATCGACCTGTGGCCCAGGTGGTTAGGATGTTTCCGAATGCTTCTACTGGAGGGTGCAGGTATAAGAGTCTCCCCTAGCGCAGCTTGAAAGGTTCAAATGGGCTTCATTTTATAAGGAACTCTCTCAAAAGCTTATTGTATACCTGCAGTGTCAGGCTAATCTCACTGTTCCCAAACTAGCTGCCAAAGCTAAGGAGCTGACAACTGCGAGAAACGTCGAATAGGAAAGACTTGGTATATAATCCGTGCCGAAGAGCTAAAGCAAAAGGCTGCCGAGAACTCGTTGGGTTGCGTTAGACCGAACTCTAAAAGTCAACTTCAACGGGATCCGGTAGCAGGTGCCCCAGACTTCTGCCCTTTTTTCCAGCTCCACTCCTTAACTATATATAGTGGAAAAGAGAGTGGAAAACTAATATTTCCTTTTTTAGAGGATAAATTCCCCCCTTCACCTACAAAAGGATCAGTTACTGGAGTGTTGCGCTTCTCAGGGCCACTGCAATGCTTACGTTACGATTTTTCCTCGAATCACTTCCAGGCTGGCATTAAATCGAGATCGCCTTTGGCTTTTCCGGGGCCAAAAGCTCCTTCAGGCGGAGAAGCTAGAAGCCTTTAGGAAGGCCGGCGATTTTCTTCAGGTCTAGTAGGTAGGACCGGTGAATTTCCCCCCGGTTGTTGATGTAGTTGCAATAAGGTTTGATCCTATTCATGGGGATTCCGTAAATATGGCGGCGGGCGGATGGGGAATGTTCGAGATACTTCGCGGGGGACTGGCCAACTATGAATAGATATCTGAACGGAAGATATTGTCGATAAATAGAAGCTTTAAAGTTTCCCACGGTGATCTAATATCTTTTCAAGAAAATGACGCGAGAATCCGCGGGCCCTTAATTAAGGAGGCCTTTAGTAAATCTGGAGTGTAAACACCCAGTGCTGACCACACTGAGAGAGACGAAAGCGCAGGTAACGCCTCTCCCGCTCTTCAAGCCTAAAAGCGCTCTCGGAATTAAGCACCAACCATGCCTCTGCTAGGCAGCGTGTGGAATGGCCTCAAAACTAAGAGGGGATGAGATCAAAATCTCCGATCCACAACTGATGGTGCTTTAGGTGGATCCTTTCCTCCCACGAGTACAGTCTCAGTCTAAAGAGATTAGGAAGGATCTGATAAATGCACTTCAAAGGGAGGGAAGCTAGGTTTCCCATGTTGGTATGGCCGGGATGCTTTGTCTATATATGACCCCATAGTGGACTACTAGTCTCCACTACCCAAAATTCTAGAATTCTCCAAAGCGCGGGAATGGTATATGAAATGAAAGGCTGGAAACAGAGCAGGAGATGAGCGCTAGCCATTGAATCTCTCCTTATCTGATTGTCGGTCTGCTTCACATGGATCCCCCGCTCCCTTAGCCTAGTCTATATCTACAGCTGACGCAACTCCGTACCGACGCCGGCAAGCAAGCCCTAAAGTAAGGAAAGGGAGCCCGAGGTGAAGAATGGAGAGTTTATTAAAAATCCGCACTCAATTAAATAGCGGAGAGGTCTTAAGGCAAAAGGGAAAATTGGAAGAGATAGGGGCGACCTCGTCTTGCTTGCTTCTGGCGGGAAATGAGCCATGCAAGAGACCGTTAAGCGGACGACTGAATACGATAACGAGACCATTCACAGCGGAACAAGAAAATCACAGTCGACTGGACGTACCTACCCTCGTAATTGATAGATAGAAGTTTATTAGTTACTCGAATACTTAGTTGAGGTAGTCGATTCTTCATAGCGAAACACCATCAGCTCGACTAAGAGTTCCGAATCGAAAAAGTATTCCTTTGAAGGCAATGAGAAGATCTAGGGTAGACACGTGTTCAGCGGGAACGCGCAGCACAACCGAACGATTCGTTAAGAGCTCCAAGAGGTTGCTGCTTTACTATCTATCCTCCGAATAGGTTATACAGAAGGGTGGGTTATGCTAGAATTAGCATGTTGAGCTGTCTCAACTGGGCGACAAGGAAGATGGCAGGCAACCATTAAGAAGAAGATGGCCAGTATAAAAGGTAGTTGAATGTGTTAGGCGAAGAGAATATAGCACGTAGAAGCAACTAGAGTCGGCAGTTCGACGGCTATCTTATTCGATCATGAACGAGAGGGTCTAAACCGACCCTTTCGTAGTGACTTCGAATCAATAGGCCTTTGACTCGACAGAAGAAGCGAAACTCTACAGTCAATTCTGTTCTACTTAATCCCTATTTCATGGCCACATATTTTTCCGGCTAAGGAATGGGAAACCTTTCAAATTAAGTTCCGAATTAGTGGATGCTGCCAAAGGGAGTCGTAGAAGCAACTAAAGTCGGCAGTTCGGAATCTCAGATCTCTCTCGACGCCGAGAATTTGTGATGTTTCCAGGTCGATCAGAGGTTCGGCTTGCTTCTCCCCCACCTTTTAGCGTATGCTTTCTCATCAACCGCCTTCCTCTGTGCTTGGCAATATTACTTGAGATCAGTGTCTGTTTGGATCGCTGAGTGTTTGGATGCACGTGTTTTGTTCATATTCCTGCGCTGTTCGAGTAGGAAGATTTTGGTTTTTCTCGTTCCTTCCGCGGGCGATTCTGTAACCGCAGGCAGCTCAGACCCGACAACATGATGGCCCGATTTTGATGTTGGAGTGCTTAAAGGCGTAACCAGTGTTGTCGGAATTCGACCGATAGGGAGAGGAGCTTCGCAGCTCGACCGATAGGGAGAGGAAGCAGGACTCAATTCCAAGATGAGGTGCTCCGGGCACCCCCATTTAGATAGATTCATCCAATTGAACCCACACTAAAAGGAGGACCACAAGCTCGGGGCTCGAACTGGAATCCTGTCAATTCCAAGTTCTCATCGTGCTACATAACCAATCCGTGAATGCCAAGGAGTAGAAGGTACTCCTACTCAACAAATCTCATAACAGAGCGACCAGTTCTTTTTTCATTGTAACGCTAAGGTGGACAAGACCTTACAACTAGAGATGGATCAAGAATAGATAGAAATAGGAGATTTCTCCCAGCAAAGGCTTATCTTAGAAATACATTTGGATAGCCTGGACACCCTCACCCTTTAGAGATAGGGGCGCAACAAAAAGTAGAATATATAACATACTACATAGTTCAGGAGAGAGAATTAATCTTCAGTTCAGAGGGGAAGAACTTTCATCAGTATCTCAATTTCAATTCAAACATGGGTTTGATTCACACTCCATGTTCATAGAAATATTTTCCTCTCTTTTTCGAGAAATACGAGACATCTAAGTCATACAAGTAAAGAGATATATTCATTGATAAGAAAAAGAACAAATGTGAACGGTGATTGGATTGATGATAAAATCGAATCCTGGGTCTCGAACAGTGATTCGATTGATGATAAAGAAAGAGAATTCTTGGTTCAGTTCTCCACCTTAACGACAGAAAAAACATCTAAATCTGCCACTCGTTTGGCGACGCCAGACCCGGTACGGTATTCCTTGGAATCCTGAATGAACATATCAAACAAAGGCGATCAGTATAAGCCCTTCTCCGGCCATTGAATAGCATGGCCTGGGGCTAAGGTAACTTAAGTGGGAGAGCCGTGTTATGGGTGACCCAAGCCAGGTTCTAGAGTAAGGAAGATACTGCATTTTTGCGAGATTTTGAAAATGTTCTGGAAAGAGATTCAATAGCACCGGTCAAAGAGCGGGGTTGCGCGCGAGTCGAGTGACGTAGGTAGTCCGTCCGGCCGAGACGAGGTTCTCTTCCCGTTTTATGGATTTGGAGCAACGCCCTGCAATCTTTCTAAAGCGCTAACGACTTTGCCTCCCCGGAAGAAAAAGAGCCCCGCTCGAGGGACGACTGATAAAAAAAAAGGCAATCAATCAAAAAAATGGCCGGAACCCTTTATCCAAAATCAAGCAGTGAGACACAGCATGGAAAAGTCACAATATTCAGAAACGAGGTCCAAGAATGAAGAAGGTAGGAAAGGCGGTAGTAGAGTTGTGTCAGGTCCTTCGCCTGACTCTACTGTTTGTTTTCCAGGCGGGGATGCCCATTGTTCCCTGCTCTAACTCCTCCGATTTCCCTACTGATGAGCCAGTTGACTCTCTTTCTTCTGTCTACATGGTTGATTGGCCGATTTGATCCAAAGTGTCATCACAAGAAGAAGCTCGTGCCACCCTTAAAGTACACCCACACCCCTGTACCTCTTTAAAAGGCGGGCAATGGCACTTCGACTGTAATCAGAGGCCGCTTCCTTGCTCACAACCAATCCCTCAAAGCAATGAGTGCTTTCTCAGCTCATACAAGGGTCTCGGGTCCCAGAAGTGCATGATAAATACCGCCCACTAATGGACTATGAGGGGGCAGGCGAACGGGAACCTACCGACTGGAATCCGATGACATTTTCAAAAAAAAGCCGAAAAGCACTGTGTGCTTAATTCAACAGGTACTTGATCGGGCGGGGGAGCGGTTTGGTTTCGTGCAATGCCCTCGCAGCAGGAAGAGGCTGTTGTCATTTGAAAGGAAAACCCCTTGTATAGGGTTCCAAACCAGCGCACCCCTATCCTGAAATTGAATTGAATAATCAAATCTTTCAGCTTGTTCCTGTTCGTCTATTCGGGACGGGGCAGGAGGAGTCCCCTCGAGACTACCAGTAGTTTCGGTTGTCGAATCTCGTGCAAGTTGAGACATTATGGCTTTGGGGTCGACCCCGGTAACAAAGAAGGAATCCGGCGGACCATTGCCGTCCCATTCTTGAGTGAGCTGGAGCGCAGCCATCTTATCCACTGAACTAGCTAGAAGCTATTGCTTCGGATTGAAGCACTAAAAGAAAAGGACCAGGAAATGCGGCGGTATAGGAACCGTACGCAGCAGGCTCGAAGACCCCTGGTTCTGAAAGGCACATGAGTCCGAACGCTATGTTGAATGTGCGACCGACACTACACTACGTAGGTACATGTGCAGGTGAGGCGTCGGTTGGTCCTAGAAACGGCGGCAGCGGCGCGAGGAGTTAACAACCGGACGTGCTGCAACCTAGGGATCACCAGGCAGCTCTTTCGCTCTATAGGGATCGGGAGGGCATAGCACAATCCCTCCTCCAGATGGGCAGGGGCCGGCGTTCTTTTTTGTGTCCGTCCGTATCGCAAAGCTGATTGGATTTTCATTTTTGAACTCGGGACGAGCCAATCGAAGATAGCGGGAATGACCGAATTTCTCCTTTTCGTTCGACTTAGGTGGAGCAATCCGAACTCGGCGGATGCAAGCGATTATGCCATGTTCACTGTCTTGATGCCGGAGCCTTTTTTTTAGGAATTCCTCATATCCAAAGCAGCTTACCACACCCTCTTTCTAGTGACTCGGGGAGCTGATCTGATAAATGCACGGGACATTCTGGTAAGTCGGGTGCTGGTGGCCTTCTCGACCTCCCCTCTAAAAAAGCGTTCTCAAGCATATGAACAGCATCGATAGTTGTAGACAATAAAAAAAAAAGTTCTTCGTGATCGAGCTTGTGTAGGTAGATGTTGCCTGGTAGGGCCGAGCTAGAAGGATCTTTCGAGAAATACCTGATATTAAGGTGGCAAAGCGGTCGGGAATTGGCTGAGGAAGAGGAAGAACCTGAACTTTGATTATCTCGAGCAAGATCGTCGAGACGCCTACGCGTGGGGCCATTGCTTTCCCGATACCTCCCAAGGAAAATTCCGAACTGGATCCAAAATTGCAAAAAGAAAGAAAACCCTACCCATTCGAATGAATTTCAGAATGAAAAGTGCCAGCCCAAACGAAGAACGGGAACGAAACGAAATGAGGCGTTTCTAGCTCGAGTTTTCTATCGTCATGAGTCTGGACGATTACTTGGTGGTCTACTGAGGAGTGTCCAGCTTTTGCCAGAGAGTCAGACCATCCCTTGAACCCAACCCTCGGTGTGAAATTTGAATGATCTCGATTGTTTCAAATTCCAATTTGTAATTCATTGAGAGTCAGGGGCCTTTTCTTGCAGGATGCCAGGTGCGCAGACGTTGTTGAGTATGTGGCTTGACTTACTCCAAGGTGACTCAAGTGGAAATCAAAGGTCCGCTTCCACGATTTCATCTATATCTAGAATCAACACCAAACAAAGCTTCACCTTAACTACTTCCACTGCGGAATACGACTTCGGCAAATCTTAGCAGACACTGGAGAGAAATCCCTGTCACCCCAAATATTTCTTTTTCTTTACGGCGGATTTCAGATTTATTATTTAATACGGGGATTCGTTTCCAAGAGGTTGCTCGTCGACAATGGCAGTGCAGTGAACCTGATAACTTGGGATACCTTAGTACTACTAGTTCCGAATGGATTAAGACTAGTCTCACTCCTGCTGAAAGGTTCTCCCAAGTACCCTGGAATGAAAGGGGCGGCAAGAGTCTTTCACAAACTCCGAACCTCTGATCGACCTGGAAACATCACAAATTCTCGGCGTCGATTCTTTTTTTGACTTCTTGAGAAGAAAGAGGAATGCATGGAATGAAGAAACTCGAGCATGTTCGGTGCCTCGCCCTTGTCTCCTTCGCCTACCCCTAATACATCAAAACTCATTGCCCATGGATAAAGAAAAACCGTGAATTTCCACGGTTGCCGCCGGCTAGCTAATATGGCATTGAACCCTGTAGAAAGTGATGGCGCCCGCATCTGACATATATGAATTTTGCACGATTTTCCCGTTTTTGAACATCACTGAGATAGGCTTTTCCCCGATCCCTCTTTTTGTGCTACTCCTACTCCTAGAGCGGCCAGAAGCGACTAGTCGCTTCCCAAATGCCTCTTTCGGAGAGCACTTGTTGGGTTAAAGATTTTTTTGTTGCTAAATGTTACGGCCTAAATGCTGTTATGGAAGAGTGTTGGCATTGAAAATTCTTCCTCCACTCGGTACCTATCTATCTATTTGGAGTAAAGCATGGGCTCGATATGAAAGACGACCAGCTCTACAACTTTAAGGAAGCTTGCCGTGCAGCCCTATGAGAGCATTCGGAATCTATACGAGGATCCGCAGGTAGTTCGAGATATGCAAACCACTTTGGGAGAGATATTTCTATATTCTTTTTAGAGACATGGACAACCGGAGGAGTATGAGTTCGAAGAGCTAGAAGAGATCGATATTCACTCGGCTGGTACCATTTCGATGTGTTTCGATTCTTTCGAACAAGAGAGGTTTGATGCTTTTGAATTCGTTTAAATAAAAAATGAGCAGTTAAATAAAAATGGAAGAAGGAGCAAAACAGCTCGACCAATAGGGAGAGGAGCTTCGCAGCTTGACCGAGTTTACGAGGGGGAGGAGCGTAGCCTCTTTCAAAGAATGATGATACCCCGACTCAATACTTGTGGTTTGCAATGAAATGAAATCTAGGGTTGCTTATGTGTCGGAGTGCCGCCTCAAACTCCGCCAAGAAAGCGCAGCTTTACGTTTAATCCTATGTGCCCAGCAATTATCTCAAATGATTAATTGCATTTTTATTTAACTGCTCATTTTTTATTTAAACGAAAAAGACTGATTTGTCATTTCTTGGTCGATCATTGAATAAAACGTAAACACAAGTTGAGTAAGGGCTTATTATTGCTCGTCTACAAATATCCAAATTTTTATGCCTAATACCCGGATAGCAACAATAAGAAATTTTAGCTCCTGTTGATGGCGGATGGAAGTACCGAGGTGCGTTTTTTTTTTTACTTAAGGAGGGCTTTCTAAGAAGGGCTTAGGAAAATCAGCCTCGAGGGTAACTGCTCCTTGACCCATTTTTTATCTTTCTCTTTGAAATGATCTCAATTTGACGACAAATCCGGTCTCTCATGTATTCAGCGAAAAAAACCATTGTTACTCGTACATACAACCCGCATTACCGGAATCTAAATCAAATGGATGCCGCCGAAAAGAATGGAACGCTGCTTCGCTCTGCTGGATGCGTCGGATCTTGGAAAGAACCATCGAGTTAAAGAAAAAGAAAAGAAGACTGCAGTGCCGGCGGCCGCTCAACTGTTCGAGCGTTTTCCTTTCTCCTATTATTAGAGTCTCGATGCTTTTTTTGGGGTGACTCACCAACCGACCCAGCAGTGATCGATGACAAAGACTTTCTATTTCACACGTTACGCTTTCGACTAGAGAACGAGCCTGTTCCTCGTGTTGAATGTGTTGAATACCCCGGAAAGCCATTCATGAATTTCAGCCGTTACAGCAGGCTAATCGGGAACGCAATCGGGCAGTACCCAGTTGCAAGTAATACGGATAAGACCTGGCCGGGATGGATAGATAGAAATCGTTCCCTCCCGGGTCGGCTACCTATGCCTGCCCGCTTCTTGCTCGACCATCTCTCTATGCTTGTTCAGTTCCATCCAAGCTCGGTTTTGTCTGAATCTTCGTGGAAGAAGAAAAAGCGGTCGATGGTGTGAAAACACTTCCTTCCCATTGTAATTGCCATTGTAGCACGTGTGTGGCCCAGCCCATAAGGGCCCTCCTGTTCATTAGCTCAAGCTGTATCATCCACACCCAGTGACACCAAGCCCTTCTTAGAAAGCACTCGCTGAGTTACTTACGGAATCTCAAATCTCTCTCGACGCCGAGAATTTGTGATGTTTCCAGGTCGATCAGAGGTTCGGCTTGCTTCTCCCCCACCTTTTAGCGTTCTGGGCCCCTGAAAAAAGAAGGTAGGGATTGTTGGCTTGGAACTCTCGTAGTCTCCCCTCATACACCGGGAAGGCTTCTAGCTTCTCCGCCTGCCATTCCAAATTTCAGTCCAATCATAAAAAGAGAAAATGAGAGACCCAAAGTTGGCCAATAATATCCTAAGAGGGCAGCCCTTCTGGATATTGCTAAAGCCCCACCTGTTATCTCCTTCTACGACATGCTGTTGTCGTCAGCCATTCCCCGAAAAGGGAGAGACGAGGGAATCGTCTGCTCCCGTTTATGTGACGGGCTCGCACCCCGGGTGGTGCGGCTGAGCCAGAGTGGGCTCCTAAAAAGTGGCGGAGTTCGCCTTTCGGGGTTACCTACTTGAGGGATATTTTCTTTAAAAGATGCAAAAGGTGTTGATTATATTACACACGACTGTAAAGACGCGATAAAGTAAGCCTGAAACCTAACTAAAAAACAAGGGTTCGGACAATTTCATCCAGCTAAAGATTGTTATCATCTGGTATGAGAGCTTGTTCAATTTCTCTCTTTCAACCTGGATACCATGAGGCGGGCCGTAGATGCGTTTATCCATCTTCTCGACAGCCCTGTGTTCTGTTACAGCTTTGCCTAGCGCTTCCATCGAAAGCTTATACCTGTAGAGACACCCCAGTCAACAAACTAGAAAGCTCATCATCCGTGAGAGCCACTGCCTGAAAGGACTATGTCCAGGGCCCCGGCGCCCAGCTCCGCTGGAATCCTGCCCTCATCTTTTTCGTGGTCGTATGCTTTGAGGCCAGGGAAAGGGCCAAGCTGTACAAGAATACCCCCAAACAAATACCATTTCGATAAAAACATAACCCCTTACATTATCAGGTAGGCCCAGGGACTTTCTAGAGCGGACTGGACTGGTATGGAAAGCTCTTTTCTGACTTTGATTTGAAGATCGAACAAAATAGGGTTCCAAACCTTGCTTTTCTCTAGAATTTCAGTTCCTTTTCGGGCGGCTGTAGGACGGACGGCCGCTCTTACTAGCCAGGAACTCTAAACAACTCCCTTTTTAAGGGCCCTAAGGAATTCAAAAAGGTCGGAATGGGATCGGGTGTTTTCACGTCTCACCGTATGGTCAAAGACTTGGTTGGATGCGGGATCTACTCCACGAGCGTATTTAAATAGATACTATGTTTACATATGGATCCCTACGTCCTTACATTCCATTTAGGATTAGGAATAGGTGTGAGAGGCAAATAATTCAAAGAAATGTGAAAATCAGAATTTGTCTCGACTTTCATCGCAGACTTGGCTGACACTCTTGTCATGCCCAAGTCTTACTGAGCCCTCATACCGAAAAAGTCACCCAAAACGGCATCGTCAATGGCTTTTTCAGCCCCAAAACTCAGAATCAATGGCAAACCCCCTTGTTGGGGAGCCCCTATTTGATTTATTCCAGAAAAAGCGGTAGCCTTGTGCATTCATTATCGGGCGCGGGCGCCCTCGCCTGGCGCCATTCCCGGACCACTTAACGTATCAGGGTCGTACGGCTGGAACATTTGTACAATTTCGGCCTTGAAGAGCGAACGTTACCTTCATTCAAGCTTTGGTTCTTTATTGGTCCCCCGAGACTAAGACTTTGATTTTCCTTGGGGGAATTTTGAGGACAGAGCGGCCTGTGATAGACCGACCAGCCGATTCAATTGCACCTACTTCGAAGGCTGACCAAGCCAATGATGCTTAGCTGGTCTTTTCGGATGATCAGCAACATTGGGACTGAGACACGGCCCGGACTCCCTCATCTTTTTCGTGGCCGTATGCTTTGAGGCAACTTTTGCTATGAGTCCAAGTCGATTTTTGGCTCCGTAACTTCGGGATCAACCCCACAAGTTTCGAATTCGCCGCTGGGGGTTTTTTTCGCTGAATACATGAGAGAGAGTGGGCGGGGTGCTCGCTGATCCATTGGAAAATCCAAAATACGCATGCCGGATGAAATGGTAAACCTCTTTCTTCGGCTGCTTCAGTGAATGCACCACTTATTGTTTGCACAGGGAGTCATCGAAAAAAAAAGCCAGACCCGTTACTAAATTACTCCTCAGTGGATGATTCGGCTTGATTTTGATAATATTAGAAAGTCTTCGAGAATCTTTCTTGCTGAATCAAACAGGGTAGAAATTCGAATAGGTCCATATATCAGCAGTCTCAGTCTAGCTAAGAAGGTCTGACAGCTGAAAGTGACTTGTTGGCCTTGCACGAAGCCCCGCTGGATAGACCGTTTGCCAGAACTAAGGGGTCTTTCTGTGGAAACCTTCACGAACAATTCCTTAGCTATTTCTAGTGGTCTTGTTTCCATTCCTCTAGAAGGGTATTGGCATCAAAAAGAGGGCCGCCGGTCATCTAGAGTGCTCCGCCCGCCACGGCATATGTATCTCCCCATGCCACACTTAATCAGCATTTGATAGATTATCCAACCCCCACTGTCGAGTCAGAAGGGGCTTCCTTGAAGCTTCGCTGCACACGAGGTTTGTGAATAAGTGATTGTCTTGGCCCTATATTTATTTCGATTTTTTTCGAAATTCGATTGCTGTACCCGGTTCATAAGAGTGCAAAATGTGGCGCCGCCCATTTCCCTTCGAGCTAGTTGCTTTCTTTCGCCCTATCAGTCCTATCCCAAAATCGAACTAATTCATGGAATGTTTCAGCGTGAAAGGTGGCTAGTTGCCAGATGCGCCCCTTTTTTTGAGGGGAGCCGGTCCGTCCTGAAGGAGATCTTTCAGGTGGGCAGGGGTAGTTGCGCACGTTTTTGCTTTTTTCATCGCGGTCGGTTGTTAACTGAGTGGTCGTGGGTTCAAATCCTACTTGGGGAAAGCTCGGCAGAGAGTTCGAGAATAGGGTAGGGTCCTGCCCTTTAACATTCTCTTTCTCTCTTTCTGGCTTAGCGAAGCCGGTCGGTCATTCCCGCTATCTTCTAGAAGATTTGCTCGGGGCTGTTCACTTTCCGGAAACGAACGAAGAGAAGACGCAAGCTCGAGCTTGGCTAATTCATGAATTGAATCAAATGGGCCCTTTTTTTAACTAAGCGGTAGAGCCTTCTGACCCACTCCGTTTTCTAGTATACTAAGGATTACCCATATCGAGAAAGGGCCCGTGGTGAATTGTCAGCCCCAACGTCAGAGGAACGAGCATTTTCGATCAATTCGGTCGATTCTTCTTAGGCTGATGAGAATAGGAGACCTTATCATGAACTTCTTCAAGTCTCTTTGCTGCTTCTTCCAGTCCTAGCCTAGTTGCCCGAAAACGGATTAGCCCCACCCCCCGCATGAAAAACACGGACGTGGCCAAAACATATAAAGATCGGCCGCTCGGCTAAGTCTTGAACCTTCGCGCTGACCGTTCGAAGCCTTTGGTGTAATGCCCCGTAAGCCCTTCAGAAATAAAAACATCAAAAAAAGAAATGGTTGCGGGTTCCAGTAGCCGCTGGCCAGAAAAAGGTGCTTTTTTTTTATGGCTTTCATTTATTTTCTCTCAGTACATGTTCCGAAACCTTCTGTTCTTGCGGAGCCTGTCGGTCATTCTCGGGGGAAGGGTCTTATCGGGTGGAAAGAGGTCTTATCCGTATTACTTGCAACTGGGTGACTCAAGTCTTGATTGGGCAGTCATTTTTCCCCTTATCTCTCACCCTACCCTTTCATTTCTGCTTAAGCTATCCCACGATCTCCTTTTTATTGAAGCCCTTCTCAATTAGAAATAAGGCCCACATTCAAAAAATCTCAATCGAAATTGGCAAGTCAGTAAAGTAGTTAACCAAACACAAGTAAGCTACCGAGAGAGTACCAAATGCTGACGGTGGGTCCCTGTGTTGATTTGATGATCCACTAGTTGATTCAAGATCTGGGTGATTCACCCGTTTTATGGATTTGGAGATTCGTCTAGGAAAAAGCATTTCTTGGCTATTAAGTTCAAATCATCCACACCCCCCACACAAGCACCACCCGGCTCAGGGGGGACCTCCGCAGAAGTGAAATTTGGATGAACTCAAATTGGGATTCGTCGTTTCTTCGTGGTCGTAACAATCACTTCAAGCGGAAATGAAAGCTCCTTAAAGAATCCCCGCTCCTCTACTTCAACCCCCTTCGTTTTTGCCAATCCTATGACTCATGAATGCTGCCGGGTTGGACGAGCCGGCCCGACCTGTGGGTCCGCTAATGTAAAGCGAGGAGTTGAGTTTCCCTTTTGCCTTAAGACCTCTCCACTTCTTATTATTATTAGAGAAAGGGGCAAGCCAAAACCAACTCCTAAAATCAGAATTTCGTACTTCTGTCGGATCCTCCCTAAGCAAGTGAAAAAGCCCTTTCTCCTTTGAATAATAATCAGGTCCGGCTTGATAAACCAGCGTTTATATATAGATGTAGGAAATAGAATTGTTTTCAGGAATGGAATCAGAAGCAAAGAATGCTCTGTTTGCTATTGAATCAGAATGTACACTCTTGAAGGGTGATCGGACCTTTTCTCAAAAAACACCGGATCCCGAGAAGTCTGATTTTATTAGTAGCCATGATTGGGGCTCCTTGATATCTAAAGTGGCTTGAGAATGACGCTAGGTCCCTTTTCCCGACACTTCGCGACTCACTTCTCTTATTTTGACTGAACATACTGCCACAATGAATTGCTCGTTGTAGAATATTATTCTCGTCAGACTGAAACCTAACTAAAAAACAAGGGTTCGGACGTTTTCTTCGCTGGGTTAGATTCCCGATCCAGCCTTGTTTGCAGCTGAGACTAATGGGTCGAAGCAAGGGCGGTGAGGCATGGCCGGCTAGAATCAGAGAAAGATTGAGAAAGAAACCCCGGGAATCGAACCCGTGTCTTCGACATGAAAAGACGATGTCCGTCTCTCATATGGGTTTCATAATTATAGGAATTGAGTTCTGGCAAACGGATCACAATTACAGGTACCTGGGAGCATACCGGGGGGACGGGACAAGAAACGGCTCCGAAGAAAGCTATTTTGGTTCCCAACAAGAAAATGGGAGTTTTTTTTTAAGAGCTTGCGTCCTCTGGTTTCAAGAAAAAAGAGTTTCGGCCGCCCGCTTCGCTCCTGTCACGCAGTAGCCCGAAGAGGGGATCAAACGCGCTTGATTGACGTCGTGACCGGGTGCCGGAATTCATGGCTCTTGGCCTAGACAACGCCCTAGGCTCTTCCTGCTCTCGTAGGAGAGGAAAGCGAGTTCCACTGTGTCCTTCTGGAGATGGGATTGCGTTTCTGATCACCTCTAATGCAGCGCTTCTTCCATACCAACTTAGCTGCCCGGCCCCAACATGCATTTTATAGTGTCGTGCCGGGGCGATAGGCACGCCGCAGGAAGTTTTCAATAAGTTTTTGTCCGAAATCGAGTGCGAACTCCCATTTCATTTTTTATTGAATTAACCGCCATCGGGCTTCCCTTTCATTACTTCTTTCACGACGAGGGAACCGCGTCCGCAAGTAAGAGAACGAGATCGAATAGAACTCACTCGCATGGAGAGAGTCCTGACTTTTCTTTCTCTTGCCTTTTCCGACATAATTCGGGGCTCACCCAAATCAAAAAAGAAAAAAAGGAAGGCCCTGACCTTGATGCCTACAGCTCAATTAGCTGCTTTCACATTGTAAGACATTGAACCGTCTTGCTCAACGAAGAAGTTGTGTTTCCTTTAATATAGTTTTTTATAACTATTTCTTGATCTAGCCAATTGGTCAAGGAAGCTTTTCTGACGGTATGCCTCTAGGAATCTCTGGTACTTTCAACTTCATGATTGCGGGCCCCGAGAAAATCGGAGGGGGAGTGAGACCGCGATTCGATAGAATCGAGGTCGGACTCAATCACTCTTTTTGTTTGGAGGATCTTGGCGGATAACACAAATGAAATCGCTTCCCTGACCGCCCATCTTATGAGTCACTTTCTTGTTCCTATTAACAAAACATCCCCTTTTTCTTCGCTCATCTTGTAGAAGTTTATTAGTTACTCGAATACTTAGTTGCCGGCCGCATCGGCCCGGTTACCTTCGTCACCGTCGGTTGCGGCGCACCTCTCCTAACTATTGCCCATTTATTCTGGAATAATCTTTTTAGGAGGGACAATTTTACATATTTCTGCCAAATAGCCGAAATAGGATTCGTTTTGGCTAGAGACAAATCTATAAAGGAAGGACAATCGATCGCACCCTTTTTTTCGATATTCCTTTTTCTTTCTCATCACCATTTCATCCGGCATGCGTATTTTGGATTTTCCAATGCTCTCAGGGCGAATCAAGGTCATCATTAAAGCAATTAATTGCGTATTTCCCATCTAGAAATCTATCTTTGTCCTGGTCGGTCACTTTTCCGGGCCGGGATACTCCGATGCTTACTGGAGTCCTATTTATGCTAACTATCTTTGTTTGGTTTTCCCGTTTCAGCATATCATCTCGCTCGATTCAAAACAAAACAACTTTCGTGTAGTTTGTGATTGGATGTAACTGTTTTCGCGGGAACAACAAAAACAACCATCTCGCTAGCAGACTTGTCAGCGGCTGACTCTTCCTTCTTATTGCATTCCCTTCAGAAACTGATGAAATTGCTCTTTAATGCCAAAACAAAAAGTCGAAGAACTGCAAACTAGGTTTCCCCGGTACGCCGAACGACTCGCGACTCCTTAATTTCGGAGTCGGAGATGGATTGATCTTCGCTATCGTGCTGGTGAGTAAAACAGGTTCCGGTTCAAATGCATCTGACCCTCGTTGCAAGGGGCGGGGGCCAGCCAAAAAAGGTCAGTCACTCTTTCTAGCAGACTCGTCAGCGGCTGACCACATGCAAGTCGAACGTTGTTTTTGGGGGTAAACCTGAAGTGTTGCGAAAGACTGGGATGGGACGCAGCGTAGGACTCTCAATTGAGATAAGCTATGACTCTCCAACAAGGACTACCGAACAGGAGAAGGCCGCAATACATCTCCATCACCATTCTCCCCGCGGTGGACTTGATTTTACCAAAGATGTGAATGAAAAACTTCTTTCAAGAAGATACTGAAGATGAAAAAGAAAAAGAAATGGCTCCGGAAGAGTCAAACACTTTAAGAGCGAGGAGCGAAGCAGCTCGACTACCAAGCTCACCGCTGCCAAGCAAGGGATGGCAATAACTAAAACTTCCTCCAAGAGCTTCCTGGTCCGTAGTAGACGAAACCTAACCTCCGAAGCGGATTAGGTCTTGGATTTTTGCTGGGCCGGAGCAATGAACCTATTCGAAGTGGCTCATTTCGTACCGGAGACGATCAAGCGGGTTTCGTTTCATTTTCCGGCCAGGGGAGTCTCTTTCCGGAAGATTCAATCATTAATATTCGTGGAAACCCCTTTTGCCGAAGCAGGAGACATCCCCGGGTGGTTTAGTGATGTCTCCGGTCTACCTCTAAAAGGAAGACCTAAGATAGCCAACAGACATATAAAAACTGGTGCTATTGCGGCTACACCTCGCCTATGAGTAGTAAAATGACGTTACGGCTTCCTGCTTCAGTGCGCCGCTGGGGCTGTAACTCAAAGAGGAAGCCCTGCGCTCCAGTGTAGAATTTCTTGATCCACGAAATGAGTTAAAAAGGGGTTCTTGAACAGGAAAATTTGGTCACGTAGATCTTCGATTTTGCCGGAATTTGTTGATAGCTCCGCACAGGTTTCAGTCTCGAGATACGATCAGATCCTTGTCGAATCGAAACCAACCACCCCACTCTAATCCGACGAATCGATCCAGGTCGGCTTACTAATGGGATGCCCCCCCGAACCGCGCGAAATGGTCGCCTATTACACGGCCCAAAAGCTTTCCCCTCCCTTCGTCGAAGGCTAGGAAAGCACAGTCAGACTAGTGCACACCGAGCAAGAGATCTCGACAGTTAGACAGAAAGTTTGTCAGGGGCGGTAAGGTTTTGATCCGGAAATTTTTCTATCATTCATGTATCATTGAGCGGAAGCCAAAAAAAAACATTTTTTTTTCGAAAGTCAAATCAAATCAATGTTCTAATTAGCACTTCAAAGGAATGCTTAATCCCTCTACAACCGCCTAGAATTCGTGAAAAAATCACTTGACATGGGACCTACTCGCTTCTTTTCCTATCGCTTTTCCTACTCGCTGATAGGACTGTAAGAGGATCGAAAGAACGTTGGCTCCACCTGTTATCTCCTTCTACGAGCTATCGAGTCAGTAGCTGCCTTTAGCCCCCTTTACCATTCTGTATAAATAGGTAAACCTTGACTATAATAATATAGTTGGGTCTGGAAACTGTATCTCCCCCAGAAAACCCTCGATCTCCGGTATACCATTAATAGGTATCCACCATTCCTGTCTTGAATGAAATATATCATATATCCGTCTCACTTCATTCGCCAAGCGAATGATCTTCGTTTCGCGGGAACTACTCGTTATGGAATCTCAGGTGTCAAAGTGTGGATTTCAAAAATTGATGAAGATTCACTCGTTCGTGCACCCCATTTCAGTAAAGAAATTTTATCTCAAATAGGGGAGGGACTTTTCTATTTGGATGCAATCCAGCTCTAGGTTATCCTGCCATGCTTCAAGCTAAGTAAGTCGGGATCTAACTGAAGGCTGTCGAAGATTCTCATTCTGAACCTATAACCCGCCTAGCCCCGCTTCTTACCTAGAAACTAGTCTTTGCTTTTAGAGTGATTTCTTGTCTATCTTCTTTCATCTCTCTCTATCGCAGCAGGGTGTATGGTATAGGGCTCGAAGACCCCTGGTTCTGGAAGGCACATGAGTCCGAACGCTATGTTGAAACATATAGAGAGGAGCAAAAGACAGATGTGCCGGAATGGGAGATTCTACCTCAGGGCCGTAGCATCACTCCTTTGGGTAATTGGTATATTCAAATAGAAAGAATTCCCATAAGAAGGGGGCGGCAACTAAAGAGGTAGCGAGACTGACCGCAATTGCACCCACGGGGAATACCTGGGGGCTTCTGGGGAATACAACCCCTTAAATAATCGATATGAAAGCGCTTTCATAGGCCACGTTCGGTGCTTAGCCTACTCAAGCTCGCCTTGCTTAAGCTTCGAGTTATCAGAAGATACTTTGCATTACAAGTGCTGTATGTGTAAATAACTTTGTGCATAGCCAGCTAGTAGTTGGGATATGAGCCTCGTTATTGTATATGTCATCTAAGTTTATTTGTGAACGAGTTTAGAGTACATGGTTATGTAAATATAAATTCTCATGTTATTGAATTTATGGGCGTGGCTGATCTTAATGTCTATGTTATTAGAATAAGTGATATTGGCAGTTGTGTAAGTCATGTTAGGTAGTTATATAAGTCATGTTTCAACAGGTTATTCAGGTACAGTTGGACAGTGAACCTCACAAAAGGGGTGATGTCTGCTGTCCTCACATTTCCTCTCAGGTTATGGAGGGTAATCTGGGAGAGGGTGTGACAAAGAGGACTTTAGTTATTGAGGAATCTATGCATGTTGTGTTTGTTGAATCATGTAATATTGTTTCTAATGAATCTATTTGTAATGATGATTTAGAAAAAGATTTTGGAGATTTACTTGTAAGTTAAAAAGGTAAAGAAATTGTTCCAAGTATGGAAGAAGTGAGCATTAATGAAAAGAAGGAAGATGGTTCTTCATCTATGCCCA
This sequence comes from Citrullus colocynthis, assembly GCA_031780015.1. Lineage (NCBI taxonomy): Eukaryota > Viridiplantae > Streptophyta > Magnoliopsida > Cucurbitales > Cucurbitaceae > Citrullus > Citrullus colocynthis. The sequence goes on along the minus strand of QLSR01000420.1, from coordinate 814,080 downwards.
AAGAATGGAGATATGCTCCATCCCATCCCAAGGATTTGATTCTTGGTGATCTTGAACAAGGTGTGAAACTCGTACTTCTCTCAATTTATTTAGTAATCTTGCTTTTTTTTCTCAAGTTGAACCTAAAAGTTTTTAAACATGTCGAATGTGATGAGTTTTGGATTTTAGCTATGCAAGAAGAATTAAATCAATTTGAAAGGAACAATGTTTAGGAATTAGTCCCTAGGCCTTCTAATGCTTTTATAATTGGGACTAAATGGGTTTTTAGAAACAAGATGGATGAACATGGAAATATCATTAGAAATAAAGCTAGACTTGTAGCTCAATGTTATTGTCAAGAAGAAGGTATAGATTATGAAGAAACTTTTGTACCGGTTGCTAGATTAGAAGCTATTAGAATGTTGCTTGCTTTTGCCTCTTATAGGAATTTCATTTTTTATCAAATGGATGTGGAAAGTGCATTTTTAAATAGTTTTATTTTGGAGGAAGTTTATGTAGAACAACCTCCAGGTTTTGAAAATTTTGAATTGCTTAATCATGTTTATAAGTTGAAAAAGGCTCTTTATGCCTTAAAACAAGCTCCAAGGGCTTGTTATGATAGACTTAATAATTTTCTACTTGAGAATGGCTTTAAAATCCGAAAAATTAATACTACTCTCTTTATTAAGGTTAAACAAGACGATATGCTTATAGTGCAGATACATGTGAATGATATTATTTTTTGTTCTACTAATCAATCTTTGTGTGAAGAATTTTCTAAGTGTATGCATAATGAGTTTGAGATGAGTATGATGGGAGAACTTAGTTTCTTCATTGGGCTCCAAATCAAACAACTTAAGGATGACATCTTCATAAGTCAAGAAAAATACACAAAGGATCTGCTTAAAAGATTCAAATTCAATGAAGGTAAAATTGCAAAAACTCCTATTAGCAGTACCTCTAAGCTTGACAAAGATGAAAAAGGTAAATGTGTGAACATAAAGATTTATAGAGGTATGATTAGATCTTTACTTTATTTGACCGCTAGTAGACCCAATATTGTGTTTAGTGTATGTCTTTGTGCTAGATTTGAATCTTGTCCTAAGGAATCACATTTGCATGCCGTTAAAAGAATATTTAAATATTTGTTTGGAACTAGGTTATTCCGATGCGGATTTTACCGGTAGTTTACTTGACCATAAGAGTACTAGTGGGACTTGCCAATTTCTTGGTAGTTCCTTAGTATCTTGGTTTAGTAAAAAGCAAAATTTGGTTGCTTTATCCACTACTGAAACAACATATATTGTGGTTGCTAGTTGTTGTGCACAAATTCTTTAGATGAAACAAACTTTTTGTGATTTTGGATTAAAATTTGATAGTGTGTCCATATTTTGTGACAATACTAGTGCTATTAATTTGGCTAAAAATCCTATACATCATTCTTGGACTAAGCATATTGATATTAGACATCATTTTATTAGAGTATGTGAAAAATGGTCATATTTCTCTTGAATTTGCGAGTTCTAATAATTAATTAACAGACATTTTTACCAAGCCTTTGAATGAAGAAAGTTTTTGCAAAAATAAGCTTGAACTTGGTATCATTTGTTGTGATGTATCTTGATTTCCTATCTTACTATTATAGAATGCATATTGATAGAGGGAGAATTGGAATTTTTGTATGTGTTTATATTTTTAGGGGAGCACCTATATGTTTATTATTCGTTTTTATGATTCCAAAGGGGGAGAAATATAAGAAAAATATGTATTATGATTTGTGTTGCATAATTGGTTCTATTGAATTAATTTTAGAGGGAGAATTAATTAAGGAAGAGAAGTTAATTCTTTCAAATGAACTTCAGACATGAACTCCATGGTGATTTATGTTCTTGATATTAGATTATTAATTGATCTCATGTGTTGCTATGGTTACGTGCATTTCATGTTATTTTTCTTCAGTGGTTTGTCATCATCAAAAAGTGGGAGATTGTTGGCTTTTTGGCCGTTAATCCCAAATTAATTCATTTTAATTAAATAATAAATTAATGTTTTGATGATAACAAACCATATTTTGTTTACTAACAATTTTATTATTTTGAATAGCTCATAGCATAGAACTCGGAACAACAATTATAATGCCTCTTGAATCACCCAAATCGAAGTTCAAACGAAGAAATTACATTGGAAATAAGGTTAACGGAAATTTATCCGAGTTGGTTACGTGGCGGTCAATTCATCAAGTTGCACCATTTTAGAGATTTCCACTTGGAGCTATGGAGTGAGTAACACATGGTTGAATTTCGATTTATGGATTGTTTTTTTAAAAACAAAGTGATTTAAAAAAGAAAATGAATTTAATATTAGTTTATCTTTGTGTTTAACGGCTAGTTGGTTTGAAAAGAAAAAATAATTTAATATTATATATGTTTGTGTCTCGGTTAGTTATCTTTAAAATAATAATAAAAAAATACTTTTTACTTTTAATCTCCACCTTTAATTTTACTTTTTGACAAATCCAATGACCCAAATTAAGATCCACTTTTTACCCCACTTCTCTCTCTTTTTAAACTTCATATTCTCCAAAAAGTATTTTCAACTTTTTACAACTTTACAATCCTCAAAAATTGAAAAAGGCCACCATTGTTGTTTTCTTTCCAAGCTCTCAAATTTCTTTCTTTTCATCTTATTCTAGAGAGATACTTTTATTGTATTATGAAGATTGAATATTGTAAGTTCAAATTTGTAGATCTACTCTTTTTAGAGAGTTTTATTGTGTAAGTTAAAGTTTCAAGAATAGTGTAACAGTTGGATCCTGACCCATGGAAAGGATCAGGTTTGCTCTTGAACCTGAAAAAGAAGTAAGGTAGCGGTTCGGCAATCATTCATGGAAAGAGTCAAATGAGATTTTTAATCGAAATCCCAAGAGGCACTTGGGAAAGTGGATGTAGGTCGAGCTTGACCGAACCATTATAAAAATCACGGTGTCTTCTTCTCCAACTCTTTCTCAATTAATTTTGCATTTAATTTTTAGTGGCATGTTATAGATTACTATTCTTATTGGTTGAGATTGATTGAATCTTGTGTTTCAAATATTTTTGTCAATCTTGATATTTAGCATTAATTAAAGTTTTTATTAATTTAATTAAAAAAATGATTTAATTAGTTTAATTTTAGCATATTTAGGGATAAGTTTATTTAAATCCTATTCACCGCCCTCTAAGGTTGTCATACCGGTCCAACAAATAGTTTATAAGAGCCACTAGATTAGCAAAACTAACTACGAATTTCATATAAAAGTGTCTAATTGAAATTTTTTTCTTCACCCTCTCTTCTAACTACTACCATCGCCATCTGATTACATTCCATCTAAAAACTGTTCAACTCCACTATGAGAAAAAAAATTGAAAAACACGAAAGAATCCCCAAGGAATATAAAGATCCATGTAATTTCGTTATTGCAATTGAAACATTGTCTAATTTGTCTACAGAATATCATTTTTATCTAAAAAACAAGCTATGCAACATCTTTTCTCTTTAGTTCAACTACGAAAAACAAAGTCAATTCCATGATTAAAGATATTAAAAATTAAACAAGATGTGTTAGTGTCGGTTGAAGATGAAATTTTGGACCAATCACAAATTGACATGTCATTTCTTAAAATTAATGATAAAATTACAAATAATTGAACTTGGGACCAATTAAAAGTTGACATGTGCCCCAAATTGAAATTGAAGACATAAAGTGACAAATCTCGATGACGCCACTTGTTTTCGTCTTAACTGTTGAACTAAATAAAATAATTTGGTCCAAATCGGTACCAATATTTGGGCTAAAACCCAATTGAGCCCTAAAATAGGCTTAGCTTGGCCCAAGGGCCAAGGAAGACCCAAGTCCAATTTGTTGGGCCGAAGGGCCAAGCCCAGGAACCAACCAAGCCCAAGCCCAAGCCCACTTGAGAACTCTATAAATGGGAGAATTCTCTTCATTTGTCAGGTTCGAAAAATTCTACACTTCAGAGCCTAGAGAGAATTCTCCCTATAATCAGAATATTCCTAACTCCTGAAGCTGAACCAGACTCCTAACTCTTGAAGCTGAATCAGACTTAAAGACTGAAGTTTTTTGGAACACAGACATTCTTCCAAGACTCCAACTTCAGGAACATCCACACGTTTTGCTGCCATACAACAAGCGTATGCATTCAATTGAGAGAGAATCAGAGGATCAAGTATTAGAGATCGAACCACATCCGCATCAAAACTACATCAACTTAAGTTCAAATCCACAAAACAAGTTTCTTAGGAAACCTCATGCGAACAAATTGGCACGCCCCAGTGGGACCTCTCTACCTCTCATCTCTCTCTCAACAACCAAATCAAGTAATGGCCTCCAAGAAAGCTACGTCCAAAACTTTAGCTACAAGTGACACCTATACAGGACCCATCACCCGCAGTTGCTCAAAGGGGGTCACGTAAGAGAAGGAACAAGGTTCTGCCATCGCTGAGAATATTTGAAGGCGATTGACAGAATCTCCTAAAGGGGGGATCGTCATCAAAGAAAATCCTTTGTTTGACAGCTCCTCTCCTACTCCTGACCAACTCAAGAAGGCATCACGATGTGATGTCTGTCATGATGGCCGATGTGATGGCAAAGGTAGCCATGGTAGAAGTGAAGAGGAAAATAAATCTCCTAATGCAAGTTGTTGAGGAGCGAAATCACTAGATCGCTGCCTTGAGAGATTAGATGCAGGCTCGAGAAACTGCTAAGTCGAGCCAAACTCCCGGTGCCAAGGCAAATGACAAAGGAAAAACTCAGTTGTAGGAAGCTCTGTTACAACAATCTACCTCTGTCGCCTCTTTGTCAGTCCAACAGCTGCAAGACATGTCACCAATTCTATCAGAGCCTAGTATGGAGGGCCTTCACAAACTACTTTCATGTACCCTAAGCCATATACCAAGAGGATCGACAATCTTAGAATGCCTGTTGAGTATCAGCTTCCGAAGTTCCAATAGTTCGATGGAAAGGGCAACCAAAAGCAACATGTTGCCCACTTTATTGAAACATGCGAAAACACAGGAACCAGAAGAGATTGTTAGTCAAGCAGTTCGTTCGAACTCTAAAAGGAAACGCTTTCGACTGGTACACCGAGCCAAAAGTGATCGACAGCTGGGAGTAGTTAGAAAGAGAATTCCTAAACCGCTTCTACAGTACTAGACGTACTATGAGCATGATAGAGCTGACCAACGCCAAGCAGCAGAAAGGAGAGCCAGTCATTGACTACATCAATTGATGGAGGGCTTTGAGTCTTTACTGCAAAGATCGCTCACCGAACTGTCACAGTGAAGATGTGCACCCAAGCTATGCATTAGGGTATTCTTTACCTTTTAGGCTGAAAAAGCTATAAAATAATTATCTTCATCAATTTACAAGAGTAGACGCATATGAAAATTTATCAATAGAATTTAACATTAACTGCCGCATGATTCTCTATTTAATCTCTATTTTTCTAAGAAAAAGATTGTAATAACTTGTATTTCTACAAGTTATCACACCCCCAAACTTAGAGAAATGCTTGGCCTCAAGCATAACTTCTATCCAAGAAACTTCAATCAACCTTAAAATTTTATCAACTCATTGACTAGTCTTTCAGAATGCTATACTCAATCAGGTACTCGTCAGTTATATTACTTCTCTACATCTATATTCTTTTCTTTAGAACGGGTCTAATTTGTATGCGACAAGCTTTCTTTTCAAAATTCTTTACTCATTATTCACAAAATTTTTGTTTCTTCTTTTAACATTGAGTTTGAAAAGATAAAGATATAAAGTTCCCTTTTCTCTCATTTGTTTTATTGTTTATGAGTAACCATGCATCGAGTAGGGTTACCCACCTTCATTCTGACATACCAACTATGAGGTGCATGGAGCAGCCAACTACGAGCAAGTGTCCTTCTCGACTAAACTCTTATCTAAGTTCGGTTTCCTCACTAGACATTGGCAGGCGGCCAACTATAAGCAGGTGTCGTTTTTAGTTAAACTCTTAACAAGATAAATATATCAGTCTTGTCAGCGGAGTTTTGCATTTAAAAGAATTTTTTTTTTGTTTTGTTTTTAGAAATAAGTTCCTCATATTTTTATCTTTGACAGTTCAAACCTCTTCCACCCCCAAACTTGAGAGTAGCAAGGTCCTCATTGCTTAAATTGTAAACAAAGATTATGTTGAAAATTTTTGTAAAAGAGGTTTGAATTGGCAGCTTGCATGCATGTAAAGTAAAGGAGATACAACTCTAACTACACCCCTAAATTTTAACCATACAGTTTGAGATGAAGATAATTGCATGGAAAGCTATAAAAGAGATACAACTCTAACTACACCCCTAAATTTTAACCATCCGACTTGTCTTTATCAGGTTTGCGTTTCTGCTCAGGTGCAGGGCGTTACGGCATTGGGAAGACAAGCGGATGTTGTAGGCATTCAGGAATGTTAGGGTGCAGGACTTCTGGTCGAATCGAAAACAGTTGATGAATATAATTCAATGTGAAGTGAAACTGCTCCGTCTGCCGGCGTGCTAACATATTCATTGAATGCATCATTGGACGCAAGATTGATTGTTGTAGGTATGTTTGCACTGTCTCCCAGTCGAGGTCGAGTTGGGCTTTTTGAGGTTGAGGCTGCGGTTGTGGTTGAGGATGGTTTGGCTGGGGGCGAGAAGTTGATGGAGTTTCATCAAACGCAGAGGATGATGGACGCATAGTGGTCGCGCCAAAATCCCCGTAGGGTAAGTCATTAACTCTTATGGAGGAGATTGGGGAGATAGGTTTTGCGGAGAGTTAAGGTTGAGAAGGTTTTGGGTGATGCATTTTAGGAGGTGGAGGTGGAGTTCGTTCTCTTCTAGTTGTTGGAAGTGGAGGTGAAGAGCTTGAGGTCGGGGAAGCTTGAGGTGGTGGTTTGCATTTCGGCTTGGATGGCTTCCCCTTCTTCTTTGTTTGCGGTTTCGGAGGGGACACTTTAGGTGACGGAGAGGGTTGATGAGGTCTTTTGGTGGCCTTAGCAGACTCTGGCAGATGTTGCGATCCTCTCATCAACCGACGCAGAGTCTTATGGGCAATTAACCCACTGACTTCGATCGTCTTCTCTACGTCTAATACTTCTGTCTTCCCTCCGATGGCAGCATTGGCGCATAAGTTCATGATAAGTGAAGGGAAAAAGTGTTGGCCTTTTAGTTTGTTGAAGACCCCTCTTATCTGCTTCGAAATTATGCATCCGACATCAAAGGGGATGCGACGCATGATGCAATAAGCTGCTATCACCCAATCCCTTGACACTGTTTTGTCATGCGCCGTGGGGATTAGCCGCTTCTTCACCAAGTATACCCATAGGTTGGCCTTTGCCCGTAGGCTGTTAGCAGGCAAGGTTTTAATGCCTGTGGGTGATACGTCCCACTTCGCCCCGGGTTTCGCCAAGAGTTGGACTGCGTCTTTCATTAACTTCGGTGGAGTTGATTCTATTATTTTGTTTCCTTCTGCATCCGCGTTGTCCCTCAACTTATAGATTGCGTTTATTTCCCTTGCGTTGAATGGGACTTCATTTTCTTCAACCACTACCACGTCCTCCCCTTCATCAATGTGTCCGTTATAAAAGCTACAGACTAAGTCAGGTTGATTCCAAGGAGTGTTGGAATAGAAATTTCTCCAACCGTGGTGGTCGATGATTTTAGTGATATATAGCGGCAACGGGGCTTCTTCAGGGAAAAATCCCACCTCCATCAATAAATCAGGGAACGCCCTGCGTCTCTCTTTTCCATCCTTCTTCTTTGGTGATGCATCCGCCACCTTCTCTTTTCCTTTGGCCTTAGCAGGGATTTTATCCACTGTCTTTTTCTTGCTCTTGGCCACTTCAGTTGGAAAGTCAGTCACTTTCTCTTTCCCTTTGCGTTTCTTTTGGTGAATGTTTGGTGACTGACTCCTCTTTTTCTTTCTTTTTCTTTCTTTTTCTTCTTTCTCAAGGTGTTGACACCTTGCTCCTCTAACGCATCCTCCCTAATGCGTTCCTTCCGTGTAGGCGAGTGGTGCCTACTTTTCTTCTTTTTTTTTCTTCTTGCCCTCCCTCTCTTCTTGGGCATTTATTCGTGCAGCCAACCTCTCATCTTCTTTTATTTGCAGCTCTCTCTCAAGCTCCTCAGCTGCCTTTTCTATTCTTTCTTCTTCTCTCTTTTCCTCCTCCAATGCCATAGCGGCTTCGTCAATTTGAGGATCAGGAAGGCCTTGCAATTCCCATTCTTCCTCATGTCGCACTAACCTGCCACCTTTTTGCTGGAAAATGCGTCCTTAGCAATTTTCTCCGCTTCTTTTCTGAGGGTTTTGAGCTCTTTTCTTAATTTAGCCCTATTCTTCTTCATCTTTTCTGCCAGCCGATCAAAGGATGTTGTCGCAATCGAGGACTCAGGACCATCTCCTTGCTTTGCATTTTTTGGCTCTTCATCCTTGGCAGTTTCTTGTGATACCCTTCTTTTCTTCCTTATCAGGGGTACCACTTCCTCTTCTTCTTCTCTTCTTCTCTTGGCCTCTGTGGCCATCACAACCTTTTTGATAGGTCCTTCATTGGAGTCCAAGGTCATCTCCTCAGGACTGATAGATGCAAGGACTAACCCATGCATTTTGAATGGCTCGCCTTCGACCTTCTTGCTGTAGACGGCGTCTCCTTCCTTATTTTCCCCAGTCTTTTCACCCTTCCGAGTCTCTTTTGGCTGACTCTGGACCTCTTTTATCAGTGAGGGTGATTCCCGTCTTGCGTCTAATACGCATACTTCAAACGGGTCTTGCAGGCCACTCAAAATGTGTGCGTTCCATTCGTCTGGGGAACGCTTAGAGTTCACTTCCCTTTCTCCCACAACCACATCCTCTTCTACCTCTCCTCCCACTTCATCATTCCCTTTTGTGCTGGGTGTCTTGATGAAGGCAAAGGCTGGTTGACCTCCCCGTCATCCTCCCTCACCTTTGCATCTCTTTCCTCTTAAGCAATCCTCTCGAGGATGTCGTCGAAGACATTTCGCTCTTCTTTGCGGTGGACTTCACTGCTTCCGTATAGTGTGCTAGCTTCATCACGAACCGTTCTAGGACCCGGTTGCTCGGCTTTAGAGTTTTCCATGCTTAGTCGTTGGTTTTTGGCATTGAAGTTTGCGGCGGAAAACTCCTTCACATTCTTCCACGCAGTCATCTGAGTCAAGGTTGACTATTGGTGGACGGACTGGAGGTCTAACGAATGGTCAGAAAAATGAGGTTATAGGCAGTCTTTGGGCACTAGCCCTGATTCATGATGCCGAGAAAGTTGGGATAAATGGTGGGCTGGGGTTTGGAAGTCTAGGGCAGACTGGAAAAGCGAAAGGCGTCACAGGTTGGGTAGGTCGGAATAGTGGTGGAGAGAAAAATGGAGCTCGAGGGTTGGAAAATACCTCAAGGACTGGTCGTGGTTCAGATGAGGAAGAAGATGAGGTCGAGTACTTGGTATTGTAGGAAGATATTGGAGAAACGTCGTTGGCAAAGTGTTCTTGGTTTTGGGAGTCTGATTGGCTAGACATAGACAAGGGTACAAAGAATTCAAATCGTCGAATGTTTGAGAGATGAATGGTTTTGAAAATGGAAAATGGGAAATCGAATGGCTTTGATGAAGGGTCAAGCCGCCACTGGCAATGTCTTGCTTCATGGAGGCTTGAGATGGTTGCTATCTGATACATAAAGTCCATAGGGTGAAGGTTCTCTGTAAGACCCTGACTCAGAATTCTTAAGATGGCCAGTAAGAGACGAAGAAAAGAAAACTAGTTGAATGCCTAATATTAAGAAAATAATGGATATTCTTAAACATAGTTTGGTTACTGCATAAATTGTAAAAGCGCTAACGTGTGGTACCTAAAATTTGAGAGAATTTGGTACTGAATTTTGAAAAGGGAAAATAAGAATTTGGGAAAAGAGAAAACACATGGCTCACACTTAGTCTTGGGAATTAACAAGTTATGGGATTAGCTTTAGAGAGTCTTAAGCTAGAAAGAAAAGAAAAACCGAGGAAACTTAAGGCGGGAGCAGCATGCGTTAGAGGTTATTATGTGTTAGTAAGGACTTTGGTGATGATAAAGAAGTCTATGCCCAAAGACCAAATGATTAAGGTAACCATGATCGAAGGGTTACTGTGTGTTGAAGGGCGGCTACCAACTATGCGTTGAGGAGCTCAATTCTATGGTAAATGGAAATATAACTTTGATTTCAGGTAAACGCATGGGTTGTAGTTCAAGAGTTTAAAGGGTAGGAAGTTGGACGCAGGATACGATGCGATAAGGTACAAACGCATAGTAGTATGCATTTAGGACATTGACACCTAGTAATATACGATGAAGAAACATATTCAAGGGTATTATAGCGGAAGACAAAGGAAATAAATAATGAAACTAAAATTTTAAAAGGAAATTCAGTGAATGCACAGGGGCAGTATGATTGAATGAATAGTTGTATATTAGAATATGTTAGACGTATAAGATAAGCTTATAAGGCTAGGTGGCTTCATATAAACTTGACACCTTATAAGCGGGAGGTGTTAGAAAGTATGTTAAGTATTACATGAAAAGTAACGTTTGGATAAATGCATGATTGGTTAAGCATGCAGCTTGACATGTGGCAAGCAAATTTCAAAGAGGGAGAGGTAGTATGATCAGTCCTCTACTACAAAGCTATAAATAGGACCTTGAGAGAAAAGGAGTGACTGATGATGCCGAAGTAAGAGTTCTTAAGAGGAAGGAGAGAGAGAAGGCAAAAAGAAGGAATCCTTACGTCCGTAGTAGAAGTCTGCGGTCAAGAGAAGACATACTTGACAACTTAACTACCTCTTGGGTTAAATAAATTGTCTTGCGCCTAAAAGGGTCAGCCTTGCGTCTAAATTTCAAGGTGAATGATGTGTCCAAATTGCACCTTGCACGGTCGACGCATCCGAAAAGAGAAGTAAGGAAGAGTTGGGATACACCTCGCATTAGCTATCAACCTTGCGTCCAAGGGTAAGATTGTGACCATCCAAGCTACCAAAGGAATAAAAAGCCTTGCGTTCCAGGATTAGGACGCTGCGTCCAAGAAGCTCGGAAAAGGGGAAATAGCGGATAGAGGAGAAACTATCCTTAAAGAGTTTTGTGAGTGACGTTTTCCTTTCTTTTAAAACGAAACTTATTGAAATGTATAGCCTAGTTTACTGATGAGATATGGCTTGAGATGAACTGTTTTCTTGAAAAGCATGATGTTTGATGATATTGTTCACAAGGCATGTTTCATCCGTTTTCTATAAGATGTTGAAAGGCATGTTGTGAGATGTTGTTTATCAAGAAATATTTTGTTTTCCATGAAAGGTTTCATATGAACTATTTATGTGAAATGTTGGTTTCTAAAATGTTTTAGAGGAGGCTCAATGCTGAGGGTCATGAGAAGGCATGTGAGTTTCCCCGGGACCCAGTACTGAAGGACATGAGAAGGTACATGGGCGACCCACCATATTCCTATGTGCACATAGAGGATGATATTGTTGGTGCGTTAAGTTTTCTCTGCATCAAGCCAGGAATGTTTTCGACGTTCAGAGCGTTGAGTCTTGCTCTGCCTCAACTAAGGAAAATCTTTAAAAACAAACTGATTTCATGTACAATTACTCAAGTATGTATTTATGTGATTCGATTAAGCAGTTGAAGAGTATTATTTGATTAAAATGATGATTTGAATTAAGTTTTGTGATATAATGATGATAACATGCCTGCTATTGAATTTAAGATAGTTTTACAAAACTAGTCACTCACTAGGCGTTCAGCTCATGTTTTCATATGTTTTCCATTTTCCAGGTAGCATGACAGTTCCCGTTGCCGATCGAAGTCTATGTTTGTCAAAAGATAAAGGTATTGCCGTCTTAGGAGGTGTGGTTAAACGGGCTTAAAGGAAGTTTGACAGTAAAAGTTGATAATATGGTCGATGACTGCTGTCCTCACGCTCCATCTTGGCTACAGGAGGGTAGATCAGGAGAGGGTGTGCCATTCTCACTCACTGGGAGACGATTCTGAAAGTTCTCAGAATCCTTCTCTCAGAAGAGCTCGAAATGAAGGCTGGTTATGGTGGAGGAGGTGTGTAGAGCCTTCACGCCTGTCACGCGTTTCTTTCTTAATCCTTCCTCTCCCTTGAATGGAGAAGCTTTGGGCTATTTATAGGCGTCGAAAAGGTGAACTCATGATGACTTGACACGTTTACATTAAATTCCATGCCCTGCTGTGCAACCTTTTCACATCGTCGGCCCATTTGTTCTGCCATGACCTGATAACGTGTTATCCTTTTTCATATTGACATGACAGCTTTTGCCTAGGCGTCTGTATCTACTTTTTCTCAATGCATGATCTCGAACGCATAGTTTCGACGCATGGGTTTCCATTTGTTCTCATAGTAGTTTCGTCTTTAGTACTTGGGTTATATTGGCTTCTTTTCTTCTTAATCCTTCGTTAAGAACAGAAAAGCTCATAATTTTTTAGATATTTTGTTTTGTAAATAGTGCCAATGCATGGTGGTTCATTTTATATAATTCAACTACCAAAATCATGCGTTTAGCTCTAAACTTACTCTAATTAATTCAAATAGTGACTATAATAACTTGTATTTCTGCAAGTTATCACACTCCCAAATTTGAGTTAATGTTTGTCCTCAAACATTTATTTGAAGATTTGTTAAATTCTACAGCCCAAGTCTAAGTAAAAGCTCACCCTCTCAACATGCCTTCTATTCCTTAACTATATCAACAATCAGATAACCACACCAAGTTCTTTTTCAATTGACGCTTTGAAAGTACTTCTCATTTTTAGATGCGGCAAGTTTATTCCTAAAAAATACCCTTACTTATTTCCAGCCAATCTGATGTCCTCATTTTAGTAAAGTGTCATGGAGTTCATTCATTCATAAAGTTTCTATTTTTATCTAACTCAAACAAAAATTTTCTTTCGAAGTGGACTTGCGTTGATCCAGGCTATCTACCTTCGTTTTGACATACCAACGATGGGGTGCATGGAGGCAGCCAACATCGAGCAAATACCCTTTCACAACTCGGCACTTATCGCGTTTCTTTTTGGTTGCGTCGACAGTGGTACCGTTTATTTATTTTTCGCTGATCTTGGACTCTCACCTTCTATTATGTGGTGTAACGAGCCATTCTCAACTCAACTCTTAACAGGCTAATTTTGTGTGCTGTCAGCGGAGTTTATACCATTTTTTTTTTTTTGTGTTTTATGAATTTTGAACGCATGGCTCAAACCTTTATTACCCCCAAATTTGAAGGCAGCAAGGTCCTCATTGCTGAAATCGAGTTATGAGATTGCCTTAGAAAAATTTTGCAAAAGAGGTTTGGGGCAAAGCTTGCAATGCATACTAACTTTGGGAAGTAATTTACCAAGTGTAATATCCTAAGGCTTGTGAGTTAATCCTCTTATTTCAATAAGTCTATAGGGGAAGAGCATAAATATCATCATGAAGGTTGGATGTTGAAACAAAAATAAGGCAGAGAAAATAATAAAGCAAGAAATAATTGAAAGCACAAACAAAAGAGAACAAAGAGTAGTTCATGAATTGAATGTTGTATTGATGTAAATGTATTATGCGTTGTACTATTTACAAAAAAATCAAAAGAATAAACCTAAGAAAAGAAGGAAAACTCCCAAAGCGCACCCCCAAATTTAAGTTCTCCCTGGGGCGTTGTCATTGTTGTCCGCAGGGGGAGGATTTGGATCGTTGAACTGAGGGGTTGTTGAAGGAAGGAGGAATAATTGGCACTGGGATGCGTTGGACGAACACTTCATAAATGTAATTCGTCATAGTGCTGAATTGTTCATCCTGACGCTGAGCTTGGCGTTGAACAAAATTACGAAGCTCCAATTGTTGTTGCGCCATCTGAGTCACTTGGTGACCCAATTCTGAAACTTGTTGAGCCAACTCTTCTTGCCTCTGGAGACTTTCCATCTCCTTGCGCCGAATTTCATCCAGGTCTCCCATGATGGGGTGAAGGATCCCATCATCCAAGTACCATAGCAAATCATCCAGACTCAAATCAACAAACTGCAGTGAAGCAAAGGCATGCCGTAAGTGATATGGTTCTTCTTGATGATGCGTGCTTGTAAATGCTTCTGCTTGCGGTTGAAAAGTTGGGCGGGCAGAAGGTTCAGTAGTTGGTGGAGTTGGAAGATTGGAAAATTGAGGTTCATGGCGAGACGGTGAGAATTGAAAGGGCATTGACTCCTCAGGATCCAGAGTTAGGGTAGGCTCAACAGGTGGTGGGGGTGGGGATGGAGTTACCTCTCAAAAGATAGATGATTGAGGTGGGGGAGGGTTAACTCTAGGTGGGGCGAAGAAGGCGATGACACTTCCTTCGACTCTTCATTTAAATCTGCGATAGGAAGTCGAAGAGGCGATGGGAGACTGCGTTGGGTGGTGGGTACATGAAGCGGCTCTTTATGGATTTTCGGGGAAGGGGAAGGGGAAGGGGAAGTTGGTGGTGAAGAGGACTCCTCAGGGATTAGGTCGATGGAAGGAGTATAAATGGTCAAGGCTTGTGTGTTGGCGTCGAGCTGAACAGCTTCTTCGACTTTACTAGGTTGTGAACTCGACGCCTTAATCTCAAAATTCTTCTTGACAAGTTTCCTCTTCTTGGGTTGAGGAGGGTAGGGGGATGATGGTTCTTGTAACTTGGTCGGCCTCTTCTTTGAGTTGGCCGCCTCAAGCAGATGCGGTGAGTCCTTTAATATCCGTCTGAGACTTTGAGCTGAAAGGACTCAATTTACTACTCTGACTGGCGCATCCTCCATGAATTCTGTGTTGGCGCACAGTCTTGTCACAAGAAAGAGGAAGAATAGCTGACCCCTTGGCTTGAAAAATAACCCCCGAATCTGTGGGGCAATGATACGTCCCACGTCTAGTCGAATTCCCTGCATGATGCAGTAAATGACCATGGCACAGTCCTGTGAAATTGAGGCGTCTTGCGTTGTGGGGATTAGCGATCGCTTGATGAAGTAAAGCCACAGGTTGGCCTCGGCGATCAAGCAAGTTGGAGCCAATGTTTGAATGCCCTTTGGGGAAGTGTTCCACTCTGACCCCGGTTTGGCGATGGTTGTGAAGGCGTCATTCATTTCAGCTTCTATAGGCATCGACATTATTCTATTACCCTCTGCCGCCGCGATGTCGGGAAGATCAAACAACGCGTTGATTTCCTGAGGCTCGAAGGAAATCATCTCATCTCCAACTTTGACTTTGTGTGCCTTGCGATGAATGGTTCCTTCGTAAAATGCCTCCACGGCGGTGGGTTGGATGACTTGGGTGCTTTCACAAAATTGCCTCCAACCTATTGCGTCGACTCCTTGTATAATGAAGGCGGGCAGTTCGATTGGCTCAGGGAAAAATCCCACTTCAGTAGAGAGCCCACTGAATTGTTTCTTTTGGCTCTTCGCCGCCTTCTTTGTTGGTTCCTCAACCAATTTCTCTTTTCCCTTCTCGTTCCTATTGATGAGACTTGTAGGCGTTCTCCTTGCTCTGCCTACGTCCACGTCCCTTATAACCACTGCAAGTGCCTTAGTCACATCAGTCTTCTTCTTTTTCTCTGGTAGCTTCTCCTTAGTAATTGCTACCTCTTTTTCTTTCTTCTTCTCCTCCCTTATTTTTTTCACGTTTTGTTTGATGCGTTCAGCTTTGGGTAGCTTCTCCACATTAGTCACTTCCAACTCAACTTCTAATTCTGTCGCGATCTCTGCTATGCGACGGAGAAACTTAGTTTTTCTGGCGACCTCCTTGGCAGCTTATTCGTCAGATGCGATTTCCTCTTTCCTTTCTTTCATTTTTTTGATGTCGTCTTTCAGCTTCTTGGACTTCTCTGCCGCTCTCGCTGCTAACCGTTCAACAGATGATGCGGCGAAAGATGACGTGATGGCCTCGGATGTCCCCGCATCCTTTACTTTTTCATTTCTCATTCTTAGCGGAGGTACATCTTCCTCGGTTTCTTCTTCCCTAGCCCTTATTGGCCTGATTTTCCTTTTCGTGATGGACTTCTTCTTTTCCACTGCCGCTATTACCTTTCTAATAGGTCTTTCATCAGAGTCTGACTCCTCAAGAACACTCATTGCAGGGATTGATCCACGCGACTCATTTTTCATCCTCTAGTCGACCAACCCATCCAACCAGGCATCGTCTTCTTCATGAATGGTGTCTAGAATATCTCCGAAGACAGTGGACTTGTCATTCCTTCCTGCCCTTTTGAGCTTCAGACAGGTCCCTGGAGCGTGGCGGAGATGGGGCTGATGTCGCCTCCAACTCAGGACTATTGGGGCGAACAATGGCGAGGGGGTTCAGTTGTGGTGGGAGTAGTGGACAGATTCTGACTACCATGCCTCGAGGATGAGGCCATAGGTTTAGGGTTTTTGGAGGAGATGGGTTGCTGGGAAGCCATGGGAAGGGTATAGGTGAAAAGAGAGAAAAGTGGGTGAGAATCGGGATATCGTTTCGAATAAGCCGGTAATCGCGCCGGTTATCAAAAAATTTGGAGAGAAAAAAAGCGTAACTCGAAAAATGGTTTTAGCTAAGCTCGTGGGTTATCGACTAGATGCATGACATCATAGCCGCATTGAATGGTCTTACAACCGTCGACGACAGCCAACTTAAACGCAGTCAGCTTTTCGAATTCTTGATCTAATAGCGATGTGACAGAATCGCTTCAAATTCCCCCTAGGCGTCGAGCTACTCGTGTCGCATCGTTTTGATGTCGACGCCTTGGAATTGAGTTTTGAGTTCAATTTTCACTCATCGCAACATAATAGATAGCATCCAAACAAAATTTTTCAAAGCAGATAAAAAAATAAAATAACCTAAAATAAATTAGAATTAAACAAAAAAAAATAAAATCAAATTAAATCAAATGACGAAAAGAAAGGAAAGAAAAAAAAAAAGAAATAATGTGGGAAGAAAGGAAAAAAAACTATTAAGACAAAAGCAATTAAGGTACAAAAGTTAGGATGTGTCCCTGGGATATATGTGCTTATTGTCAACGCAGGACACGTCCATCTTTTCCTCATTCTATCTTTTCTAGGTCATCGGCTACTTTATCTCGTTCAAGGCAATTTCCATAATATGGCTTCACACATTGACCGTTAACTTTGAATGCGTTGGTGTCGTCTTCATTTATCAGCTCTATAGCACCATGAGGAAAGATTTCCTTGATCACGAAAGAACCAGACCATCTTGTTCTTAATTTTCCTAGAAATAAACGCAGTCTTGAGTTAAAAAGGAGGACCTTTTGATCTACATGCAGAGATTTCTTACTGATGCGTTGATCGTGCCAACGCTTTGTTTGCTCTTTGTATATCTTTGCGTTCTCATAGGCTTGCAATCTCCATTCCTTCACTTCATTCAATTGAAGTTGACGTGCTTCTCCAGCTGCTTTCAGGTCGATATTCAATCTCTTGGTTGCCCACAATGCTTTGTGTTCTAGCTCCAACGGCAAGTGGCATGCCTTTCCAAAGACCAGCGTGTACGATGACATTCCGAGAGGCGTCTTGAATGCTGTCCGATATGCCCATAATGCCTCATCCAATTTGGATGCCCAGTCCTTTCGAGAGGAGTTAACCACTTTTTCCAAAATAGTTTTCAACTCTCTATTGGAAACTTCTGCCTGCCCATTTGTCTACGGATGGTATGCAGTTGCCACCCTATGAAGTATATTGTATTTGATTAGCAACTTCGAAATGATTTTATTAATGAAATGCGTACCTTCATCGCTAATCAGGGCTCTCGGTGTTCCAAATCTCGTGAATATATTCTTATGAAGAAAATTTGAGACTGTTGCCGCATCATTCATAGCGCAAAGATTGCTTCGACCCATTTTGATACATAATACACAGCTACCAGTATATAGTTGTGGTCGTTTGATGGCAGAATGGGCCCATAAAATCAATACCCCAAACGTCAAAGAGCTCAATTTCTAAGATAGAGGTAAATGGCATTTCGTCTCGACTTGAGATATTTCCAATGCGTTGACATCTGTCGCACTTGATCGCATAGTCCCTGGCGTCTCTGAAAAGAGTTGGCCAAAAGTATCCGCTTCGTAAGACCTTGGTTGCAGTTCGCTGTCCTCCATAGGGGAAGTCATGACATTGAGATAGGATGCGTTAATATGAAGTCTCTGGGACGCATAGTCTGAAGATTTGATCCGGCCCCCTTTTGTAAAGTTGGGGCTTGTCCTAATAATAGAACTTCGCATCATGCATCAACTTCTTCTTCTGCTGTGCGTTGAAACCTTTGAGAAATTGCTTGCACAACAAGAAGTTGACAATATCTGCATACCATGGCATGGATTCTGTGACTTTTAATACAGCTTCATCTGGAAAGCTTACGTTAACGTCCAACTGTTTTCGATCGTGTTCCATATTTTCAAGTCTGGAAAGATGATCTGCCACGTTGTTCTTTGTACCTTTACGATCAACTATTTCTGCGTCAAACTCTTGAAGGAGCAGAACCCATCGGATGAGCCTCAGTTTGGCATCTTTTTTAGTCATCAAGTATCTTATAGCTGAGTGGTCAATGTGGATGATGACTTTTGACCCTAGAAGATATGCTATGAATTTTTCAACAGAGAAGACTATTGTTAACAATTCTTTCTCGGTAGTGGTGTAATTCGCTTGGGCTGCGTTGAAAGTTTTGCTGGCATAGGCTATAGGATGCAACATTCTGTCTCTGCGTTGAACCAACGCAGCTCCCATCGCATAGTCACTAGCATCACACATTAGCTCGAATGGCTGCGACCAGTCTGAGGTGATTAAAATTGGTGCTGACACTAGTGCTGCTTTCAGAGTCTTAAACGCCTTGAGGCATTCTTCATCAAACTTGTAAGGTCGATTCTTCTCCAGCAGTGCGCTTAAGGGGCGTGCAATTTTTGAAAAGTCCTTGACGAACCTTCTATAAAAGCCTGCATGTCCCAAGAAGCTGCGAAGTGTCTTTACATTTGTAGGAGGCAGGAGCTTCTCCACGGATTCAATTTCAGCCTGATCGACTTCAAGGCCCTTCTTGGATATTTTGTGACCGAGGACAATTCCTTCATTCACCATGAAGTGACATTTTTCCCAATTGAGCATTAAGTTGGTGTCCTCGCATCTTTTCAATACTTTCTCTAAATTGGCTAAACATGCTTCAAACAAATTTCCAAAGACTGAAAAATCGTCCATGAATATCTCCATAGATTCTTCTAAAAATTCAGAGAAGATTGCCATCATACATTGCTGAAAGGTGCCTGGGGCGTTACATAGTCCAAATGGCATGCGTCGAAATGCAAATTTTCCATAAGGACATGTAAATGTTGTTTTCTCCTGGTCTTCTGGAGCAATCATTATCTACTTGTAGCCTGAATAGCCATCTAAGAAGCAGAAGAACTCATTTCCTACAAGTCTATCTAACATTTGTCAACAAAAGGCAGTGGGAAGTGATCCTTCTTCGTCGCCGCATTAAGTTTCCTGTAGTCCATGCAGATTCTCCACCCTATGACAGTGTGGGTGGGGATCAATTCGTTATTCTTGTTTGGGACTACAGTCATACCTCCTTTCTTGGGAACGCATTGCACAGGACTTACCCATTTACTATCAGAGATGGGAAAGATAACGCTTGCGTCCAACCATTTAAGCACTTCTTTCTTGACAACTTCTTTCATTGTTGGGTTTAGTCGCCTGGGGGCTCGATGGATCCATCTTTTCCTTCTTCTAGATGAATTTTATGCATGTAGTATGTTGGGCTTACCCCCTTGATATCAGCCAACGTCCATCCAACAGCTCGGATGTGCTTTTTAAGAATGATTAGCAAAGCTGATTCTTGATTAGGGGATAAAGCAGCTGAAATGATAACTGGAAGAAAGTTACCTTCTCCTAAGTAAGCATACTTCAAGTGGGTTGGCAACACTTTTAACTCGAGTTTTGGCGCTTCTTCTAGAGATGGTTTTGTTCATTGGTTGGTCTGATTCGGCGTCAAGGATTCAAAAGCAGAATGGACCACAGCACGACATTGTTCAGGCTGATGTGTGTCTAGATTTGCAATCTTTTCATTATTTTCTTCTTCAAGCAACATTCTATGGAACTCATCCTCTGCGTCGAGGTTTTGCCAGGTCTCCTGTTCTCCTAGATACTCTAACTCCTTAAAGATGTTGAAAATCACTTATTGATCATTAACTCTCATAATGATCTCCCCTTTGTGGACGTCGATGAGTGTACAACCTGTCGACAGAAACGAGTGTCCAAGTATGATAGGGACGTCCTCATCTGCTTCATAATCCAGGATAATGAAGTCTGCAGGGAGAATGAACTTGTCTACCTTTACCAACACATCCTCG